>JAVTVY010023789.1:0-94129 GCA_036873755.1 Hanleya hanleyi | reverse complement strand
AATTTACCTGAATTTACCTGAATCCTCGGGTCGGTTAGAAAGCACTAATAGTGCTTGTTATGACCCATCTAGTTATGTTACTGAACGTACTGCATGTAGTGCGCATGGTGCGGGGTGGACACTTGCACACACTACATAAATGATGGTAAGAATTTCTGCGGATGATGTTTCCAGGCCACGTTGAGACGGGACTTGAAGGCGTTGACAGAAGGTGCAGTGACTACATGCTCCGATAGACTATTCCATGGGTCCACCACTCTCTGCCCAAAGGAGTATTTCCTAACATTAAGCCTCGATCGTTGCTTGTATAGCTTCATACTATGCCCTCTAGTACGCGAGTTGGCCATTTGGAACAGGATACCCGGATTAAGATCGTCATGATGCTGCAACACCTTATAAGTCTGTATCATGTCCTGGCGAAGTCGCCTATATTCCAGAGTGGGAAGGCCAAGTGATCTAAGTCTCTCAGGGTATTCCAAGTCCTTAAGGCGGCGAATCATCTTGGATGCCCTACGCTGGACTCCTTCCAATAACTTCAGGTGCTTAACTAAGTAAGGGTTCCACACTGGACTAGCATACTCTAGATGTGGGCGTACCAGTGACTTATACAATAGCACAAAACTTGTAGCATCTAGATCCCTAAAATGGTGCCAAATGAGGCCGAGCATCTTGTTAGCTTTCTTCACACAATCAGCTATATGTCTGTCAAAATGAAGGTTAGACTCAAATGTCACACCAAGATCCTTCTCGTAATCTACGGATTGCAAAACAGTTCTGCCGTCAGCTGACCCCAACTCGTACTCGAGTGGTGGAAAATGCCTCCCTATATGCATTACTTTACACTTCAGTAGGTTGAACAATAGAAGCCACAGCTCTGACCAGGTTTGCTTATGATCCAGGTCTGTTTGTAGGTACTGCCTGTCTTCTAGTTTAGCAATTCTAGTAGAACACTTGGTGTCATCAGCGAATAGATCCGTTGAGATTGCTGGTGTAGCAGGGATATCATCTATGTATACTAGAAAGAGCACAGGCCCAAGCACACTACCTTGAGGGACACCGCTAGTAACTCTTACCCTCGACGATGCGGAGCCTTCCACGATCACACACTGCTGTCGATCAGATAGAAAATCAGCGATCCATAGTGCTACATTGCCACAAATGCCATTCGCTGTGAGCTTCCTAGTAAGCCTAATGTGTGGAACAGTGTCAAATGCTTTAGAATAGTCAAGGTAAGCCACTGCAATGTCGCACTCATCATCTAGCGCCTCACTCCACCTATCGAATACTTTTAGGAGCTGTAGGGAGCATGAACGCCTAGGACGGAAGCCAAACTGATTATCCGATAACAGATTGTTACTCGATAAATGGTTCATCACCTGGTCTCTGATTAAGGATTCCATTAATTTGCACAGAACTGAAGTTAAACTCACTGGACGATAATTGGCTGGGTCTGATCTTGTTCCTTTTTTGAAGATAGGTGATATGTTAGCACACTTCCAGTCCTGTGGAAGCTTCCCTGATGCCAGTGACTTGGTAAACAATAATTGTAAGGGCATAGCAAGTTGATGCTTGGCTTCTTTCACTATACGCGGGTGGATACCATCCGGTCCTGGGGATTTCCGTACACGTAACTTGTCAATTTTCTTAATGATTTCATCCACGGTAAATTCAAGGACACTAAGTTGAGTCAAAGTTGTTCTCTGTTCAGCTTCAGGGACAAACTGAGTATCCTCATCAGTAAACACCTTGACATACTGGGCATTCAGTACCTCAGCTTTGTCATTAGGACTAGTCACCATCAGACCATCACTATTCAGTAGGTCACCAACCGGTTTTCGAACACTAGTAGGTTTATCCACTAGTTGTACAAGAAAATTATCATTGAAACTGTTCAGTAACATTTGCTCTTGAGCATCAGTAGTGCTAAGCTGTAACCAGTCAGTCTTGGGCATGTTGAAATCACCACAGACGATCAGATGAGTAGGCCTAGTGCTCACAGCACCTCTAAGTAGGTCACACAGGTAGGTATTATTCGCCTCAGTTGAACTTGGACTTCTGTAAATGCAGCCAAATGATAGAAGGCCATTGTTCGGAAAACAAATGTCAATCCACAGTGATTCCTGGAATTCAGCGTACTGGATAGATTTGCTTAGGACGGCTTTAATGGATTCCCTAACACATATAATAATACCCCTGTGACACAAATCCAACTCAAAGTTAGTATAGGGCACAAATCCTGGTAAAACAAACATGTCTTCAGTATATACAAGTAGCGAAAACTTCGGCAACACCTCCGTTACTGCAACAATATCAGGCAACAGATCGTTCGTGGAGCTTTCCAGCTCGTTCAACTTGTTGGTTAAACAGTCAGCATTTGTATATAAAATTTTCAAGTAAGTAAGTAGGTAGGGTCGTGGAAGGTATTTTCGATCGGAGGTAGCCCGAAAACATCGGCTAAGGAGTCTAATTTTTTTATTTTGGTTGTTGTTGCTGACCCCTTAGCCCGAATCACATATACAGACCGAAAAGGAAAAAATAAATAAGACGTCAGTCGCTCGAGATCTTTAACTGCACACGGCGTGGGGAATTAAGACAGACGCACAAAAAGCATTTTATCGAAGAAATAATATGATTTGGCATCTCCAGCACTATGACAACCACCTAATGACTCCTTTAATTAGATGGAATCGCCATCAAACACGGATTTTGTCATTTTGCCGTTGGGTTTCTTTCGCCATAGTTTGCAGGGACATGAGCAGAATGGGGTTGGTCTGTTGACTCACGTCATCAAGAACCAATAGCGACGTGTGTTTATTCACGTGATCAGAAAGGTCACGAGATCAAGGTCATATTCTCACAAGATGTCAGAAAGGCGCGAAAACGTTAAAATCAATGGAAGTGTTTTCTCACACATTTGATCACATTTTGTCAGCATCAAAACAGTCATGAGAGATGGTACATGGTTAAAGAAGCTCAGGTCGGTCAAACTGTATCAAATTGGCATATTTTTTCTCTCCAGTTTCGTTATTTTCGTCAGCGAAAAGCCGCTTTTCGCGAGATGAGTTTTTATCTCCAAATTTTAACCTACCCTCATTCTGGGCTGTGATAGGAATGCCACGCCCCCTTACCCTAAATTTACCTATCACAGCCAGAGTTTCTGGGTTAGATCGGAGGTAGTTTTCAATCACCATCTTAGTTGTTGTCTTGTTTTGGGATCTTTAGCATCAGTACAACATTTCACAACCAAATATTGCTTCTGTGGATTCCTACCCTACCACAGTTAAGACTCCAGGGAAATTTTCCATGAAAAACACAAGAATTACTCCTTCAGAAATAATGCACCCCACCATGCAAATGTTCCCCAGATATCCTTAAAAATGGGAGATAATCTATAGGCTTACTTCATCCCTTCCATTTGTCACATTGACTTGAAATATTTTTGAAGTCGGTTATTCCCTCATTTAGCTTAACTGCCTGGGTAATTAATTCCTTTGTAAAATAATTCCTGTATCCTTCTGATATAAAAATTACTCGTTTTAAGGAAAAAATATCTCAACTGAAAAAAGTCATAATGTTGGAGGCAGTTTTGGTTCGGTTCATGTTATTTTAATGGGAAGTACCAGTGAAAAGGATCTCTAAAAGTGGGGCATGAGGGCACTTACATAAAACAGTTGAATAATATTAATTATCATTACATTTAATGATTGTATCACTCTAAGTTGCAGCATAATGAGTGCTTTAACAAATTCACAACACAAAAAGCTGCAAAACAAATTTTTCATGTTGAAAAAATTAGGGGTGATCGGAAACTGCCTCCACTGATCGGCTTCTACCTCCAGCACTACTGTTTACATAATTATACTCCTCTCTCCTGTGAATTAGATTTTCACTCTTTTGATTGGACACTTTAGTAACACATAAGCAGAGCTACCAATCAGTGTAATTTTCGTATGCATGCTCCATTTATTTTAGACTACAGATTTAGAAAAACCCCTCCACCGCCCTAGTTCAATCTTGAACTTATTGTGTGTCTCAACTAATCTATTGAGAACGTTTTGTCCGATTTTTGGAAAAATATATATTGTTGTGTTCTGAAACTTATGTCACTGCATGGTAAAAAAAGAAAACAAAAATGTTTCAAACAGATAGTAGTACTGAGTGCTGTTCTGTAATATTTTGACTGAATACTATAATATTTGCATTGTACTAGTGACATAACTGTCTGTCTCGCATTACGACATAGCAGGTTTTTCGGCAATATATCAGAACCAACGTCTCTCAGAGCACTGAAATTTCCTACACCATCTGAACATTATTTGTGCATTTTTATCCTGACATTTCATTAAAATTCAGCCTAAACGTGGGTCAAATTCACTAAATGAATTTCGCCCTGACAATTTGGCATGTTAAATTATGACGTCATAGCCCCCAATGTTACAATATTACAAGCCCAACGTCATTGTTCTTTGAAAATGACATGTGAGGTATTTGAGATTTTCTTTGATTCCCTAATAGATTTCTTTGAAATTTCAGATTAAAAATGCACAAATTACATACTGTGAGGAATTTCACTGCTCTGAGAAAACTCGGCACCAATATATTGCTGAAAATCCTGTTATGTCGTAATGTGAGACAGTAAGTTCAAGGCTGAAATACTGTCTGTCCCAGATATTTTGGTGATATTTCGGAGACAATTTATTGGAAAACACTGAAACTACACACAGCAGATCAACTAAAAAGTACTAATTTTATTCAAAAGTATCAAGAAAATCTTTCCAGTAGTTCTCAATAAATCGCGAAAACAAAAATTAGATGAGAGATTTGTGGGTTATTTTTTGATGTCATGACATCAAGCCCTGCATGTTATAACATTGGCAGATCAATGTCATTGTGGCCCCAAAATAACATGGTAGGTATTGGTGATTTTCGTCAATTCTCAACAGATTTTAATGAGATATGGGAAAATATACTGTGTGAAGTTTCAATGTTGTACGATATATTGTCCCCGAAATATCGACGAAAAAGTCTCAGATATATTATCTGGGACGGACAGTAGTAAGTAGTGAGTGAGTGAGTGAGTAGTAGGGTTTAACGTTGTTTTCAACCTTTTTTTTAGTCATATCACGACGGTGCTGATGATGCCTTTTGTGTGCTTATTCACTATATGGTAGGTAATCTAATCACACTATGAAAAGTCACTATGTCGATCAACGTTTTCCAATTCCCTCCAACAGCTTGAGCCTTGAATACATTAAACATTGATTTCTGCTATAAAAGAGCCAAAAGCATGTTGAATTGTCTGGTGACCGGGTTTTCATGTTCTGGTATCAGAAAGGTAACTTGACTCGATGTTGACTGTTCTTTCCCATACGACTTTGGGAAATTGCAAAATTTGAAAACGTTGTCAAATTCGAGAACAATTGCCGATTTTCAAAGTATGGGCGATTCAGGACGAAACACACATTTTCACACCTGTAGAAAAAATGCCAGGTAGAATTTCGGAATGCTGCAAAGAAATGTCATAAAAATAGTGCTGCTACCTGGTGGTAAAACAAATATATATGACCCGATTGCTAAGAGGAACACCTGATTCCATTTTATGTGAAATAAGGGTATATTAGGGTCGCAAAGTTTTCAAATTCATAAACATTTTTTTTTCAATGTTCCTGAATTTGACAATGTTTCTGAATTCCCTAATTTCCCGTAGTGATACAGGAGTCTGTTGCTCGGCATAAATAGCATCAACAGTGTTCAGGAATGCCACTCAGCTCATAGGTAAGTACGTAGTGCTGAACTGACATGCAAACTGAGTGGTACTTCCAGCAGGAAATAAGGATTGGACACCATGGTATCTGTGAAATTTTAGGTGGTAACCTGACAGGTTATTGTCAATGTCATTGAGCACACCCGTTCTCATCTGATCACCAAAGTTAAGCAATGTTGAGCCCGGTGTATACTTTGATGAGTGGCCGGGTGTTGTTGTGTCTGAGCTGATCAGTGTCCAGGATAATAGGAACTGTGGGCATTCTCGTGTCCTGGTACATGTAGGCACTGATATGATTGATAAATTGATGAAAATGACGTTAAATCCCACTCACTCCCTCAACAATGTCATATTTATGATGTCCTGAAGACAGGTTGCCGGTTTTTTGGGAACAGGCCTGCTGGCAACCTCCTGCCCTGAATAAAACAACCCTTCCCACTTTCTGTCCTGATTTTTATTGAGGTCGGCAAATAGTTTTGCTGTGAGGAGCTGATGTCTCTCTAATCCGTCTTCTAAAATCATTGATTGACCTGAACACGTTTGTATAGCTTGCAGATCACTTGATCCATAGACTTGGAAGATTCAGTCGGCTATTTATTGTTAAAGACAGATTACAGAGACATCAGCTTCTCACAGCAAACTGTTTGCCGAAATCATAAAGTCAACATATGAGGCAAGCAGACATGTTTTCATAAAAAATAAGGCCAAAGGTGTCTTTACTCTTCCATCGTAAGGGAGCTTCTTGAAATTAGGGCATACTAGGAACTGGCATGAGGCATTTGAAACGGTGTGGCATGGTACGCCGAGTTGGAATTTCCAGGAACTCCCTGGCATCCTTTTTCGAACTCACAAAAGAAAGGTTGTCTTATGGCTTGCCATACAACAGCACAGAGGGATATGCCATTCCAATTGGAACTCCTATCCATGCTGATCAGAACACTATACTGGGCATAGTGTATCCCATTTGGATACCCGGCATATGCCATTCCCAGGGCCTGATCCAGGCCGTTTTTGAACACGTTATAACGGCTTTGGGTGCCATGAATTTGGGTTTTTATTTTTTTATTTATTTTATTTTTTTTTTATAGCAAATTCCCTCTCCCACATCGCGGCCTATTTCACTCTAACTTATCACACTGTGCGCCATATAAGGGTGCCCAAACTAAAAGTCTAGATCAGGCCCTGATTCCTATCAAGAAACTCATGCCCTAATTTCAAGAAGCTCCCAATATTCAGTTTAGAAAATGATGCGGAAGTCCTCTATTAACTGTAATTTACAATATGTTATATCAGAAGTCAGTGAACTAGAAGTCTGCATCCTTACATTTAGCTAGAATACATTGACCACTGTATACCTTTTTATCTCGCCTTACGAAGTAAAGGGGAGATATTGTGAGAGGGGGAAAGAGGATGTCGTCGTCGGTGTCGGTGTCGGTGTCGGCGTCGGTGTCGGTGTCGGTGTCCCCTGCCTGGAAATGAATGGGTTTTTGGTTTAGCAAGTTAAAAAAAATCTAGAAAAATTAGAAAAATATAAAAAAATATAAAAAATATGGGGGGTGGGTATGCCACCTGGGGGTACTACCCCTGGGGTACTCTAATGTTAAAATCCCTATGAATGAGTTTTGCGTTTAGCTGAAGTGCACATGTACATCTGTACTTAGAAAGTTTGTTGCAGTTGTCAGCTGTCATTGGATGATTATGAAACTTGGTACACATGTTTCTTATGATAAGAGGATGTACCTGTGCTATTTTTGAGAAGAAATATAAATTTTTCTCAAAATTATGGCAAATGAAGAGTTTTCTGTTTAGGTAAATTGTACATACAGGCCTCTACATGTATACATATACATCTACATGGTAACTTTGCTCCAGTTGTCAGCTGTCATTGGATCATTATGAAACTTGGTACACATGTTTCTTATGATTAGAGGATGTACCTGTGCTATTTTTGACACGAAATATTAATTTTTCTCCAAATTATGGCAAATGAAGAGTTTTCTGTTTAGGTAAATTGTACATATACATGTCCATGGTAAGTTTGCTCCAGTTGTTAGCTGTCATTGGATGAAACTTGGTACACATGTTTCTTATGATAAGAGGATGTACCTGTGCTATTTTTGAGAAGAAATATTAATTTTTCTCAAAATTATGGCAAATGAAGAGTTTTCTGTTTAGGTAAATTGTACATGTAGGTCTCTACATGTATACATATACATGTACATGATAAGTTTGCTGCAGTTGTCAGCTCTCATTGGATGATTACGAAACTTGGTACAAATGTTTCTTATGATTGGAGGATTTACTTGTGCTATTTTTGAGATGAAATATTAATTTTTCTCCAAATTATAGCAACTGATTGAGTTTTGCGTTTAGCTGAAGTGCACATGTACATCTGTACACCACAGTTTGCTGCAGTTGTCAGCTGTCATTGAATGATTATGAAACTTGGTACACATGTTTCTTATGATTAAAAGATGTACCTGTGATATTTAGGAGATGAAATATTAATTTTTGTTCAAATTTTGAAGGTTTTGTCTTAATCTGCCAATAATAATGCACATGTATATACATGTACACGGAAAGTTTTCTGACGCTGTCAGCTTTCATTGGATGAGTTTGACACTTGCTACCCAAGTTCAATGTGATTCAAAGATGTGCATGTGCTATTTAAGAAATATGACATTAAATATGAAATTTTTTCCTAATTATTGCAGTTTAGACTTTGTATCTTTCCATTGTGGCATTGATAAGGTTTTTGTTGGGCAAAAATTTACAGGTAGATTTGTACATGGAAAGTTTGTTGAACCTTTCGTGGGATGATTATAAAACTTGATGGACATGTTTCATGTTTTCCTAGGTCACAGCTCTCCCGCAGTAATCCCACACGGGACTCACTGACCTATCCAGCAGTAATCCCAAATGGCATTAGCCTATCCAGCAGTATTGCCATACGGGACTGACCTATCCAGCTGTAATCCCAAACGGAAATCAACTATCCAGCAGTAATCCCAGACCGAACTGGTCTATCCAGCAGTAATCCAATTTGGGACTGACCTATCCAGCAGTAATCTCAATGGCACTGGCCTATCCAGCAGTAATGCCACACAGGACTGACATATCCAGCAGTAATCCCAGACTGGACTGGCCTATCCTGAAGTAATCCAACATGGGACTGGCCTATCCAGCAGTAATTCCACACAGGACTGGCTTATGCAGCAGTAATCTCTCATGGGACTGACCTATCCAGATGTAATATGACACTGGATTGCAATTTGCAGCAGTAATCCCACACAGGTTTAGCCTATCCAGCAGCAATCCCACACGGGACTGGCCTCCTCAGCCATAATCCCACACAGGATTGCCGTATGTAGCAGTAATCCCACACGGGACTGCCTATGCAGCAGTAATCCCACACGGGACTGTCCTATCCAGCATTAATCCCATACGAGACTCATCTATCCAGCAGTAATCCCAGACAGGACTGGCCTATCCAGCAGTAATTCCACTTGGGACTGGACTATCCAGCAGTAATCCCACTTGGGACTGGACTATCCAGCAGTAATCCCACAGGTGACTATCCATCAGTAATAACATGGGACTGGTCCACCCAGTGGTAATCCTACACAGGACTGGCCTATCCAGCAGTAATCTCACATGGGACTGAACTATGTACCAGTAATCCGACAGCATATCTATCCATCATACATGGGATTAACTTTTGCCAGTAATCCTTCATGGGACTGATGTTATTGTCTGTACCAGATAATCTATTCCAGACATTATTGTCTGTACCACATCACCTATTCCAGACCTTATTGTTTGCTCTACATGTATGCTTTCAATACTGCTGCACCTTTGGCGGATGACCCCGCAAGGCGAGATGTTGGGGTTCTCAGAACGCTTGTTATAGTACCAGTACATGATGTGATGTAGTTGTGCAGTAAGATTGGTATGTGTTGTGTTCACATAGATTCAAAACAAAAATTAGGTGTTGCATCATGGGAGATGAGCTGATACTGTAATGTCAATACGTACTCAGCCTATGAAATGTACATAATTAGTCACACCCATGATCCCACATGTGGTGCCTTTGCATTTCATCTTGTATGTGAAGGGACTGTGCAAGAGTCCAGTGGTGTAGATTGTTTGACGAGTGCCAGTACTGTCTAGCTGGTCTAATCTAGTGATATACACTTCTAGTTAATTAGTTTTTGGTAATATATAGGAGCATGACTAATGCCAGAATTATATCAACATTGTATGTTTCAGGATGACTGGTCCATCAGGCTATTTTATGGTTAACGTGTTAAACATCTGCTTAACCTGGGGTAACCAGCTAGGGAGGAGGAATGTCTGCCACTCCCAGTCCAGTGTCCACTCCCACTGGGCCAAGAGAAGAGGCATTCCTGGAGACCTTCTTCCAGCATATAAGCCAGTTTGCTTTCGACAAGGCTAAAGAATTAGCAGTAAGTAGGCTTGCATAGTAGATAAGATCTACAGGGTACATCTTCTTGTGCATGGATAGAAATACTGAAAGGTTTAGTTTCAATTCAAGAATGAGAGTTCTTTGTATCAGTCTCATGAATATTGAATAGCTATAGTTATATAGTAAACTTCTTGGTGTACAGGTTACAATAGGGATGGAAGTAAGGGTCAGTGATCAGCAATAACTGATCAAATTTGGATACTAACCAATCAAAACGCCATACTGATAAAGTAATTTGCCGATCAAATTCAAAAGCTTCTAATAATAATCACTGATTAAATTATTTTCCCTTATTTCCAACCCTAAGGTACCTTGTTCACAATGAACTTCATTAAATTGTTTCTAGATGCTGTACAAATGCTTTGAACAGCTCACATTTCTGTAAAAGTATGCAGTTGGGTATGTGGAGAGTGAATTTATTTGCCTCTCCGCTTAGAATCTTTCCATGTTAGTAAATGTTTACCCATATTGTGTGGTTCATGGTTACATTTTCGTAATTGCATAATGGACTGATGCTGTTTGTTTCACTTCTGTTTTAGGAAAAAGAGCGAGATTCTCATAAAGCTAGTTTTGGATCATCATGGGGATTGGTCGTTCATTCTCTGTACCACTTTGCACTCGCCGAGAAGACCTATATGTCCTTGGCCTTTCTAGGCCAGAAGTGGTTTGGTCGGGCCTCTGTAAGCTATTGTCACCATCTTGTCTATTTTTATCTCGCCTTACGAAGTAAAGGGGAGATATTGTGAGAGGGGGAAAGAGGATGTCGTCGTCGGTGTCGGTGTCGGTGTCCCCTGCCTGGAAATGAATGGGTTTTTGGTTTAGCAAGTTAAAAAAAAATCTAGAAAAATTAGAAAAATATAAAAAAAATATAAAAAATATGGGGGGTGGGTATGCCACCTGGGGGTACTACCCCTGGGGTACTCTAATGTTAAAATCCCTATGAATGAGTTTTGCGTTTAGCTGAAGTGCACATGTACATCTGTACTTGGAAAGTTTCTTGCAGTTGTCAGCTGTCATTGGATGATTATGAAACTTGGTATACATGTTTCTTATGATAAGAGGATGTACCTGTGCTATTTTTGAGAAGAAATATTAATTTTTCTCAAAATTATGGCAAATGAAGAGTTTTCTGTTTAGGTAAATTGTACATGTAGGCCTCTACATGTATACATATACATCTACATGGTAACTTTGCTCCAGTTGTCAGCTGTCATTGGATGATTATGAAACTTGGTACACATGTTTCTTATGATTAGAGGATGTACCTGTGCTATTTTTGACAAGAAATATTAATTTTTCTCCAAATTATGGTAAATGAAGAGTTTTCTGTTTAGGTAAATTGTACATATACATGTCCACGGTAAGTTTGCTCCAGTTGTCAGCTGTCATTGGATGATTATGAAACTTGGTACACATGTTTCTTATGATAAGAGGATGTACCTGTGCTATTTTTGAGAAGAAATATTAATTTTTCTCAAAATTATGGCAAATGAAGAGTTTTCTGTTTAGGTAAATTGTACGTACAGGCCTCTACATGTATACATATACATCTACATGGTAACTTTGCTCCAGTTGTCAGCTGTCATTGGATAATTATGAAACTTGGTACACATGTTTCTTATGATTAGAGGATGTACCTGTGCTATTTTTGACAAGAAATATTAATTTTTCTCCAAATTATGGCATATGAAGAGTTTTCTGTTTAGGTAAATTGTACATGTAGGTCTCTACATGTATACATATACATGTACATGATAAGTTTGCTGCAGTTGTCAGCTCTCATTGGATGATTAGGAAACTTGGTACAAATGTTTCTTATGATTGGAGGATTTATTTGTGCTATTTTTGAGATGAAATATTAATTTTTCTCCAAATTATGGCAACTGATTGAGTTTTGCGTTTAGCGAAGTGCACATGTACATCTGTACACCACAGTTTGCTGCAGTTGTCAGCTGTCATTGAATGATTATGAAACTTGGTACACATGTTTCTTATGATTAAAAGATGTACCTGTGATACCATCCATACCATCACTACCATCCATACCATCACTACCATTCCTACCATCACTACCATCCATACCATCACCACCATCCATACCATTCCTACCATCCATACCATCACTACCATCCATACCATCACTACCATCCCTACCATCACTACCATCCATACCATCACTACCATCCATACCATCACTACTATCCATACCATCACTACCATCCATACCATCACTACCATCCATACCATCACTACCATCCATGCCATCACTACCATCCATGCCATCATTACCATTCCTACCATCCATACCATCACTACCATTCCTACCATCACTACCATCCATACCATCACTACCATTCCTACCATCACTACCATCCATACCATCACTACCATCCATATCATCACTACCATCCATACCATCACTACCATCGCTACCATTCCTACCATCACTACCATCACTACCATCCATACCATCACTACCATCCATACCATTCCTACCATCCATACCATCACTACCATCCATACCATCACTACTATCCATACCATCCATACCATCACTACCATTCATACCATTCCTACCATCCATACCATCACTACCATCCATACCATTCCTACCATCACTACCATCCATACCATCACTACCATCCGTACCATCACTACCATTCCTACCATTCCTGCCATCCATACCATCACTACCATCCATACCATCACTACCATCCATACCATTCCTACCATCACTACCATCCATACCATCACTACCATCCATACCATCACTACCATCCATACCATTCCTACCATCACTACCATCCATACCATCACTACCATCATACCATCACTACCATCACTACCATCCATACCATCACTACCATCCATACCATAACTACCATTCCTACCATCCGTACCATCACTACCATCCATACCATCGCTACCATTCCTACCATCACTACCATCCATACCACCATACCATCACTACCATCCATACCATCACTACCATCCATACCATCACTACCATCTATGCCATCCTACCATCCATACCATCACTACCATCCATACCATCACTACCATCCATACCATCACTACCATCCATACCATCACTACCATCCATACCTTCACTACCATCCATACCATCACTGCCATTCCTACCATCACTACCATCCATACCATCACTACCATTCCTACCTTCACTACCATCCATGCCATCACTACCATCCATACCATCACTACCATTCCTATCATCCATACCATTCCTACCATCACTACCATCCATACCATCACTACCGTCCATACCATCACTACCATCCATGCCATCACTACCATCCATACCATAACTACCATTCCTACCATCACTACCATCCATACCATCACTACCATCTATACCATCACTACCATCCATACCATCACTACCATCTATGCCATCCTACCATCACTACCATCCATACCATCACTACCATCTATGCCATCCTACCATCCATACCATCACTACCATCCATACCATCACTACTATCCATACCATCACTACCATTCCTACCATCACTACCATCCATACCATCACTACCATCACTGCCATCACTACCATCCATACCATCACTACCATCCATACCATCACTACCATTCCTACCATCACTACCATCCATGCCATCCCTACCATCTATACCATCACTACCATCCATACCATCACTACCATCCATACCATAACTACCATTCCTCCCATCACTACCACCCATACCATCACTACCATCCATACCATCGCTACCATCACTACCATCCATAACATCACATCCATACCATCCATACCATCACTACCATTCTTACCATCACTACCATCCATACCATTCCTACCTTCACTACCATCCATACCATCACTACCATCTATACCATCACTACCATTCCTATCATCCATACCATTCCTACCATCACTACCATCCATACCATCACTACCATCCATGCCATCACTACCATCCATACCATCACTACCATCTATACCATCACTACCATCCATACCATCACTACCATCCATGCCATCACTACCATCCATACCATCACTACCATCTATACCATCACTACCATCCATACCATCACTACCATTCCTACCATCACTACCATCCATGCCATCACTACATCCATACCATCACTACCATCCATACCATCACTACCATCCATGCCATCACTACCATCCATACCATCTATACCATCACTACCATCCATACCATCACTACCATTCCTACCATCACTACCATCCATGCCATCACTACCATCCATACCATCTATACCATCACTACTATCCATACCATCACTACCATCCATACCATAACTACCATTCCTACCATCACTACCATCCATACCATCACTACCATCCATACCATCACTACCATCAATACCATCCATACCATCACTACCATCCATAGCATCACTACCATCCATACCATGATGGTGATGGTAGTAATCCCACTTGGGACTGGACTATCCAGCAGTAATCCCACAGAGGACTATCCATCAGTAATAACATGGGACTGGTCCACCCAGCAGTAATCTCACACTGGAATGCCCTATGTACCAGTAATCCGACTGCACTGACCTATCCATCCTACATGGGATTAACCTTTGCCAGTAATCCCACATGGGACTGATGTTATTGTCTGTACCAGATAATCTATTCCAGACATTATTGTCTGTACCGCATCACTTATTCCAGACCTTATTGTTTGCTCTACATGTATGCTTTCAATACTGCTGCACCTTTGGCGGATGACCCCGCAAGGCGAGATGTTGGGGTTCTCAGAACGCTTGTTACTTTCTACCTTTCCGTAACCATCAGGCATGTGTCATGGTATCAATCGTATGTAGCTGTTAGCCCCCTCCAACCACTCTAAAATTAAATTTATTTCTTACCGTTGATACTTTTTAAAGCACAATGAGGCCTAGTGTGTGTTGAAAGTGTTTAGGCAGACTATTTACACATTTAAAAAATTTAATTCAGTTAAGAAAGCTGCAGTACAGCAGGATACTGCGTATCTACATGGAAATTAAATTCCAGCTTTCATAATAACAGATGACAGATTTTCGTTTTTATATTCACACCTGATATTTCTATTGTTCAGAATCCAAGACAGTCCTACTCTTCATTAATGCAAGAGTTCAAGAAGGTGGAAGAAAATGTCAAATTGATGGAGTCAACCAACTCGTCCACAGATCCTCACACAGAGAAAATCCTGGCCCACATTTGTGGACAACTGTGTCAGTTCCTCACAGCAAGACAAAAGTCCATGGACTAGTATCCTTTCATTCATATGTAGTCTCTCATGTTTGTATATTTGTGAGAGCAGTTGATCACCCTCCTAGATTTTGTCTTGCGACAGTGATTAACTCTTGTCAGTATAACTCTCCAATACATTTTCATGTTCCAGGAGAGTGAGCAATAACTCTCCAGGAGGGAAAGTTAGGTGAGTGATGGAGACTAATCACTCTCCTTAAAAATGAGACTGGTATGGACTGACAAGCATGGGTTGAGGTGGAAAGCCGGTACTGTGTGTGTGTGCGTGGGGGAGGAGGTGGGGGAGGAAGTAGAGGGCATCAGACTATATAAATGGCAACTGTTGTCATTTTGGTGCAGCAGAACACTACTGTTGGAAATTTGGCAATGAAAGATTCAGCACACTTGACTCAAGATGGAGAGAGAGAGGGCGGGGGGGTGGGTGCCGGTAACTTGGAAAAGATTTCATGCCAATCTTACAGTTGTTCAACCAGGGTCAGACAAATCCAGGAATGCTGCACATGATAAATTATGCACATGGTTCCGAATGATGTGTAACGGGAGGCACTTGCACCAGTGCTTGTACTAGCTAGCTCACAGCTAGGGGGAATTTCCCTTTAGCTCAGTCGGTAGAGCGCTAGTGTGGCAAGTAAAAGGACCCCGGATCGAATCCTGGTATAGCGCCTAAAAATCCCCGTCCGTTACATTGGTGCTGTGACCACTGGTTCATGGAGCGTGGGGCTCTGGACCAGAGAAATTGGGTTGTCTCGGAGGGGGAGAGGATTTAGGCGGGGAGGAGTGTAACGGGAGGCACTTGCACCAGTGCTTGTACTAGCTCACAGCTAGGGGGAATTTCCCTTTAGTTCAGTCGGTAGAGCGCTAGTGTGGCAAGTAAAAGGACCCCGGATTGAATCCCGGTATAGCGCCTAAAAATCCCCGTCCGTTACAGATGCAAGGGCAGTCTGGGCAGAGTTTGTTCATCTTTATCATATATTCATCTTGACTTGTGTACTGTAGCTATGAACAGATGAGCACTATGGGGACCAATCGTAACCTTAGCTATGAAGACTTGACCACGGTCATCACAGATATCTCACAGAGTCACCATAAAAGCTTCCATCATCCCCTTCTCAGTCCACTCAAATCCAGCTTCAGGTATGAAACTTAGCTTGAAAATGTATATATGGGGTTCATATTTCTAGAATCACGGTTCTAATGGCCTCTTCTAAAAATCTGCTCGGCCGGAGGAATTTGGAATAAACCACTTGTCAACCAATCAAAATGATGTCTCCACTAGTTACACAGTAAACATGGTTGATGGTATAACCGAAATGTAGAATATCACAATGACTTCACTTTTCGGACTTTTTTTTTGACTTTCATTCTAGTTTAAACATGGTAACAAAGCAGTTTTCATTGGAGATGTTATCATTAATACGGTAATCCCTCTAATAATACGGTAATCCCTCTAATAATACGGTAATCCCTCTAATGATTCACTCTCACAGGAAGTGTAATTTCCCACTATAAAATCTGGTGTGTTTAGAACCGGATCAAAGTTGACAAAATGGTTCAAACTCATAATCCATTATTTCTGTTTTATTTCAATGATTTTAGTGTATGATCAAATTTATCAGAACCACCAACTGAATTGTTTCCTCAAAATTGGGTGTGGTTGAATTTTGATAGAGGGATTGATTATTAGAGGGATTACCGCACATAATCACAGATGGAACCATTTTATTTTCAGACTCATTAAACTTAATTGTCCATGTATCAGCATTATACCATTTGCTAACTGTATGGTACCGGTACCAAGTAAGGTCATCTTGAGGACCCAGACAGACTTCCATGTTTTTCAGCACTCATAGCCTGAGTAAAAATGTGTTTCAGACATTGCAGAAAAATAAAAAAAATGTTCATGGCAGCGAGAAAATTTGGGGTGGTCATCATGATAAACGAACAATTAGTTTTAATGATCCTATTGGGGGTGACCATTTCTTACCATCATAGTTTTATCAATTTTCATCATGTTGTAATTCTCCCATCGAAGAAATGATGTTACCTGTGAAAAATGTGAATGTTTCACAAGATTGTGGAAATTGGTTGTTCATATTTTTCCTCTATCTCAAGATTGTGTACACTGACAGGCATCTTCATTGTATCAAGCCAATTTCTATGTTCCCACTTCGAACCTGCCTTGATTTATCTGAACACCACTCATAAACTACAAACCCATTGTGTGTAGAGTGACATCATCCTCAAGTAGCGGCGTCATTCCTCCTGATGTGTTGGCCCAATATATAGGTGAGCCAATCAATAACGCTCTTCTATAAACATTTCGAAATTCAAATGGTTTTGAGGTCAGTGACATCTCGTGTCTATTTATACATTCTTTGAACATTGAAGGGGCCAAATACATCAACGGAAGTTCAAAGTGGGAATGTAGAAATTGGCTTGATAAAAATGAAGATGACTGACAGGTGGATTGTATGATGTCATGAGGAGAACATGTCCTGTATTATTTGCCAATATTCCTTCAAATTTCTCCCAGGAAGAAATCCATGGAGACCCCAGCCACTCAGTTGGATTAAGCATAACTGAGCATTCAACTGGGACAACAAGGAAGGAAAGCCTTCACAGATCAGGATGCTTGACTGGCAGTTGTTGCCATCCTTACTGATGTGGTGTTTGTTTTTGTATTTTCCTGTCTGGAGTGTGAGATTATTCATCACATATAGCAGGCAGAATATCAAGATGGTGGAGTGGCAGTTCATTTCATCCTCACTGACCTGGTGTTTGTATTTTCTCGCCTAGAGTGTGAGATTATCCAGCACTTACTGTAGGCACAGATCAAGATGGTTGACCGGCAATTGTTACCATCCTTACTGACGTGGCGTTTTGTTTCTGTTTTCCAGCCTGGAGTGCGAGATTATCCAGCACTTACTGCAGGCACAAAGTGACAAATGAAGATGGCTGAGTGGCAATTCCTACCATCCTTATTGACCTGGTGTTTTATTTGTATTTTTCAGCCTGGAGTGTGAGATTATCCAGCACTTACTGTAGGCACAAATCAACATGGTTGAGTGGCAATTCCTACCATCCTCACTGACCTGGTGTTTTGTTTCTGTTTCCCATCCTGGAGTGTGAGATTATCCAGAACTTACTGTAGGCACAAATGAAGATGGCCGAGTGGCAATTCCTACCATCCTTACTGACCTGGTGTTTTATTTGTATTTTCCAGCCTGGAGTGTGAGATTATCCAGCACTTACTGCAGGCACAAATCAAGATGGCCGAGTGGCAGTTCCTACCATCGCTACTGCAGCTTTATGAGGCGCACAGTAAACTCACTTCCTGGGGTGCTGCTGCCATGACCAAGGAGGTAAGATCACTGGTTTTATGGTGGAGTTCATTGGTACTCAATTTCAGGAGCAGGACCCTGTGGTAATATGTATACCAATACTCTAGGACGAGTCTAAGGCCAAACAAAAATGTTTCTGGTTATTGTCTTCTGTGGAGTTTGCGTGTGTGGATTTAATATTTTACTAAATATATCCTTGTCATGAGATCCGAGATTTGTGGACAAGATCTATGTTAAGCATGAGAATATCCGGCCTGAAATCCTAAACGTTTTTTGCTTACACATTATTGCAACATACATTAAGGCCCATTTCCACAGCACGCGTTTTCGCAGCGACAACCACATCCGAAAAATAGCCGTCATGTTATTCAATGGTGTAGTACTCACAGCACGCGTCAGTCGCGGCGACATCAGAACCACATTTTTGACGCGCGACAAAATTAGCACCAGGGCTATTTCAACGCGTTGTCGCTGAACTATCGACCAATCGGAGGGGATAGAAATCGTTAGCCCGGCTACGTTGAGGGGAATCCCTTTCGTTGAATGGCTGCCGCTGGAATGGCGAGAGTGTCGCTGTCATAGCGCGTACTGTGGAAATGCGCCAAACTGCAAAACGTTGTGGTTTGCAGTTGTGGTTGTCGCGACGCGTGCTGTGGAAATGGGCCTTTAGCCTTGTCCAATGCATACAAGACCTGAAAATACTCCAGATAATTTCTAGAGGACCAGTTGGAGAGATAAGACACGCCCTGTATTCAGATTGTCGCAATTGTGGCCAATGAAAATCTTCGATTATTATAAGGTATTTTGCTGAAATTTTGCACAAATTACAACATGATTTCAATCAGTAAGAATGTTATGAGAATAAGATTCCCTATGGAAGAACAAGCCCAGGTGTGAGGGAAATGTTAGAGCAATTAAGGGTGATTTAATTTAATTAGGGTGATTGAATCCGTAGAATATTTACTGTGATTGTGTGAGACTATGACTGAATGACTGGGCATGTGTTCCCACCATTGCTATTAGCCCAGCCCTGGAGAGAGGAGAGGTGCGAGTAGTAGCAGTAAAGCCACACCCAGTGACCCACAAGATAACCCATTCTACCGTTCTCAACCTGCTACAGCGACGGGGCCATCTGGTGGCTGGTCAGATCTGATGTGTCTGCTGAGCTGGAAAAGTGTAATGTTCAATTTCAGTATCGTCGTCGTTGTTGTAGTTGTAGTACGATATCTCGAGAGGTCATCTATATACTTCCAGGATTCTCAGCTATTTTATTTGCAGCTTTGGAACTAGGAGGTGTCACCTGGAAACATTGCTGATATCACTTTGGGAAAGCGTGGAACTCTGGAACGTTGTCGAATTCGGGAACATTTACGTGAACTTTTTACAAATTCACTTGAGAGATGATCGGCTATTCCGCTTAGTGTTTTTTTTACAAGCAAAACAAATGTGTGTATTATCCTATGTCACTTATTTTGTAGAAATCGGATGAGTAGGTTGCCAAATTTGGGAATATTGCTAAATTCCGAATTCGGCAACTGTTCTCAAATTTGACAACCGAATGTTCTCGAATTCTACATTTTCCCCAAAGTGATCTTAGTCGAGCATGTCTTGGTATCAATCCGAGAATACAGAAGAGAGCCTGTTCAGGCTTTGTTGGATAACTCAACGATTTTGTTTTACATTCCAATTAATTGCAACCTCCCTATATAAAAATATCTACTCGGTTCCTCTTATCAATTCATTTAATATTTCAGAAGATGTAGATGGCCTCTGACTAGATGTTGTGGAAATTTTTTAAAGGGCCTGACTATAGTCAGCAGACTGCCTTACAAACTTAGTCATTACATTCAAACTTTGGATCTGACTAGATGTTGTAAAACTATTGTTTTAATGAGCTGACTAGTTAATACGCAGACTACCTTATTTCCATGCACTTGTATGATGTAATCCTTTGTAGTATAAGACATACACTGCAGGGGTCGAAATTGCTATCTATTTGCAGGACATGTCCGGAAGAAAATTGGCACTGTCCTGCAGGTTTTTAGTCAGTTTACATGTATTTTAATTATGTACCGGACAATTCTTGACAAATGTCCTGCAGGTATTTCATGAACATTTCGACCCCTGCACTGTCCTGAAGCTTCCCACCTGCTTCTCTTTTATTTACTGATTTACTCGACTATTGTAGGTACATTTAGCTGTTAAATGTTCGGATTATGATTGATAGCTTATAATGTAGCTACTATTAAATTTATATTGATGAAATAATTCCTGAGAGAGAATAAATTCAGCTATCTGCAAAAAATTCAAACCCACCACGTCTAATCAACCACGATCACCTACCAACAGCACTGAAAATACTGCTCAACACCAGGATCAGCTACCAGCAGAGATGATAATACTGCTCAACTCCAGGATAAGCTACCAAGAGAGCTGATAATACTGATCAAATCCAGAATCAGCTACCATTGTAGCTGATTCCGGTAATACTGTTCAACACCAGGATCAGCTACCAACAGAGCTGATAATACTGTTCAACACCAGGATCAGCTACCAACAGAGCTAATACGGTTCAACACCAGGATCAGCTGCAAACAGAGCTGATATTATCTGTTCAACTCCAGGATCAGCTACCAACAGATCCAGGATCTCTATCAACAGAGCTAATAATACTGTTCAACACCAGGATCAGCTACCAACAGAGCTAATACTGTTCAACACCAGGATCAGCTGCCAACAGAGCTGATATTATCTGTTCAACTCCAGGATCAGCTACCAACAGAGCCAAGATTTCTCTACCAACAGAGCTGATAATACTGTTCAACACCAGGATCAGCTACCAACAGAGCTGATAATACTGTTCAACTCCAGGATCAACTACCAACGAAGCTGATACCAGTAATACTGTTCAATACCATGATCAGCTACCAGCAGAGCTGATAATACTGTTCAACTTCAGGATCAGCTACCAACAGACCTGATAATACTATTCAGCGCCATGATCAGCTACCAACAGAGCTGCTAATACTGTTCAACTCCAGGATCAGCTACCAACAGAGCTGATAATACTGTTCAACTCCAGGATCAACTACCAACGAAGCTGATACCAGTAATACTGTTCAATACCATGATCAGCTACCAACAGAGCTGCTAATACTGTTCAACTCCAGGATCAGCTACCAACAGAGCTGATAATACCGTTCAACTTCAGGATCAGCTACCAACAGAGCTGATAATACTGTTCAATTTCAGGATCAGCTACCACAGAGCCAGGATCTATCTACCAAAGGAGCAGATTAGATAATACTGTTCAACTCCAGGATTAGCTACTACCAGAGCTGATAATACTGTTCATTGCCAGGATCAGCTACCAGCAGAGCTGGTAATACTGTTCATCGCCAGGATCAGCTACCAACAGAGCTGATAATACTGCTCAACACCATGCAGGATCAGCTACCACCAGAGCTGATAATACTGTTCATCACCAGGATCAGCTACCAACAGAGCTGATAATACTGCTCAACACCATGCAGAATCAGCTACCACCAGAGCTGATAATACTGTTCATCACCAGGATCAGCTTCCAGCAGAGCTGAGAATACTGTTCAACACTAGGATCAGCTACCAACAGAGCTGATAATACTGCTCAACACCATGCAGAATCAGCTACCACCAGAGCTGATAATACTGTTCATCACCAGGATCAGCTTCCAGCAGAGCTGAGAATACTGTTCATCACCAGGATCAGCTACCAACAGAGCTGATAATACTGCTCAACACCATGCAGAATCAGCTACCAGCAGAGCTGATAATACTGTTCATCACCAGGATCAGCTTCCAGCAGAGCTGAGAATACTGTTCAACACTAGGATCAGCTACCAACAGAGCTGATAACACCAGGAATGGCTACCATGCAACAACTGATAATAGTGTTCACCACCATGATCAGCTACCAGCAGAGCTGATAATACTGTTCATCTCCAGGATCAGCTACCAACAGAGCTGATAATACTGTTCAACACCATGCAGGATCAGCTACCAGCAGAGCTGATCATAGTGATACTGTTCAACATCAGGATCAGCTAATAACAGAGCTCATAATAGTGCTTAACGGGTATTACTGTTGATACAGCATCTCCACATGGACAGAGGTGATGAGTTTGAATCTCGTTCATAGCCTATTTATTCTCTCTGTCATAAATTATTACCTGCACGTTATGTTATGTAACATTATCTTTTGTCACCAGATCTGTCTTGTTGCTCAGCAGGATTGATTGTATTTCCATCAAATGTATATTCTGTGCTAAATTAACCTGATCGACCAATAGTTGAAAAATTGTTGCAGAGTTTCCCGGATGCCCTGTTTTGCTCATATTGAGACATGTCTCCCTTCATTTCATTTTGAGATGGAGACCATATAGCAGACTATATAGCCCTTTCCAGATTCATTATAATATTAATATTCTTGATGAATTGAATAATCAATCACTTAAGGGTTTGTTACCCACCTGGATGTCAAAATTTACATGCAATTATTGCATGTTTCATTAGTATATCAACTCTTTCTCCAAGTGAGATTATTTTGGAATAGAGGTGCAATTTTAATCTTCAAAATCTTGAATGGTATGGTGAATGGTAACCTTTTTGCTTGATTAACTGGACACCTACCTCCAAGCTGGCAATTCACACTTGTCTCACATAAACACTGCAAACATTATCACTATCAGTTAATTGACCCTAATCTGTTGATCTCTTTAATTCCATTACTTGATTGCCCCAGTATTGTAAGTAAAATCGTTTGTTTCTGGAAAACTATCCAGCATGGGTGTTCAAAATTTGTATCCAATTTTGTTCAATTGAAAAACATAAACTTCCACAGAAACAGATTTGGGCCAAACTTGGAAAAAAACTGAGGCACTGATACTTTAAAAGTTGTTCCAATTTGGAACTTCTAAAAAAATTAATAAACCTGAAAAATTGAGAATTATTTTATGAAAAGCATTTACATTGGAATTACTCGTTACCAATCTCACGTCGGCTATTTCCGTATTGGCGGAACTTAGCCTCTCACATAGAACACATAAAAAGCCACCCATGGGGAGCATATGGTGCCGGCTACGAAATAGTGCCTTTGATAATGGAGCTATATCCAGTTGCATTTTATTGTGAAATGAAGTTAATTTTAACCAAAAGAACATAATTCATTCAATTTATACAAAAGTAATTCTATGTTTAGTTGAATAATAGCAATCTATCCCCAGAACTCATCATCAGCTAAGTTTCGCCAATATGGAAATAGAGGAACACGAGATTGGTTCTGCCGAAAATGAATTGTGCGCATGATAAGATAAGATTCTTTATTGTACTGAGCACCCAATTTGGAACAGAGTACAAAACACATAAAAAGTAGAACAAATAAAAAAGTAAACAAACATGTGCGACGAGATCTCGTTTCTGCTCTCAGAAATCCACTAGGCCAGAAGTCACTTTTGCAGCTGGTAAGTTCTGGGGCTAGGTTGACTGCATACCTATCAATCTCACATATTATTACCATATTTGAAATCATTTCCAATAATATAAATATATATTAGAACTATTAGAACTATTAGAACTTTATTGACACAACAATGCAGTCAGTAGACTGATGGTATGATTCACAGTCAATTCACCCACAAACCGATTCACCCACAACTTCAGGTCGATTCACCCACGAATCAATTCACCCACAACTTCAGGTTGATTCACCCACAAACCAATTCACCCACAACTTCAGGTCGATTCATCCACAAACCAATTCACCCACAAACCAATTCACCCACAACTTCAGGTCGATTCACCCACAAACCAATTCACCCACACCTTCAGGTCGATTCACCCACAAACCAATTCACCCACAACTTCAGGTCGATTCACCCACAAACCAATTCACCCACAATTTCAGGTCGATTCACCCACAAACCAATTCACCCACAACTTCAGGTCGATTCACCCACAAACCAATTCACCCACAACTTCAGGTCGATTCACCCACAAAAAAGTCAACTCACCCACAACCAGGTCGGTATCCTGGATGAACTCCATATCCATATCCATTAAATATGTTGAATAAGCCAAGATTGAGACTGTGGGTGAATTGACCTGGTTGTGAGTGAGTTGACTTTTTTGTGGGTGAATCGACCTGAAGTTGTGGGTGAATCGGTTGTGGGTGAATTGACTGGATACCGATGGGATTGTCATACAAATAAGAACAACAACCAGATGTCAAACATGGCAGATGAATAAATACAGAATAAAGGGAAGATTCACATGTAGCAAAGCTGACATAATTATGACACATCATTATGACACATGTATAGGATCAGCTTGACATGTTCCTGGTAGGATATTTCACACTGCAATGAACTTACTGATTATGTGGATCATGTTCATAATTTTCACAATAGAACAACAAATGCCAGTGGGTGGGTGAAGGTGGGTCATAAAGTTGCTTTTTGAAATTAGGGCATGAGTTTCTTTGTAGGAATAGCATATGCCGATTATCCAAAATTGGATACACCATGCCCAGTTTGATGTTCTAATCTGGATAGAGAGGAGTTCCAGTTGAAATGGCATATGCCATTCCCTCCTTGCCATTGCATGGTACAGCTAAGCCATCCTTTGTCTGCCGAGTTCCAAAAATTATGCCATGAAGTTCCTAGGAGTTCCAAATCGGCGCACCATGCTTCTCCGTTTGGAATGCCGAAGGGCGGTGATTCTCTCCGGGTACTCCGGCTTCCTCCACCAACCAAACTGACTGTCCCCATATGAGTGAAACAAACTTGAGTGTGACATTAGGCCAAATTCCCTCCCTCCTCCCTCCTGTTTGGAATTCCTTATGCGAGTTCCTAGCAGTTCACAGTTTCAAGAAGCTCCCTAAGCCCTTAAGGATACTGAGCCCTCCTGCAGATACTTTTACACACCCTCTATAATTTGTCTGTATTCAGCTAATATTATTCCTTATAGCTATGGTAATGTATATATTTGTTGAAAGCTCATTTCTTAAGGATTCCACATATACATGTATGAATGTGTTCACTATAAATCTGTTGGTTCTGAATATATTTTTATTTAATAAAAAAAAATAAAACTAAAAATGAACCTTTTTTTTAATTGGCTATTTTCAAAAAAATATTCAACTTATTGTAACTTACATCATTATTTTCTGTAGAAGCCAATTCCAACAGGAAATCTGTCTCTCAGTTGTATCTAGTTCTTATTCTATTGATGTTTAATTCAACTTCAAAGTTCTAAATTGCGAGTGGCTCAGTTTTGTTAAGAAATATTCTATTAAATGTCAATAGAATAAGAACTAGATCAAAACTGATAAAACTGAGACACTGATCTTCTGTTGGAGTTGTCTTCTACAGGAAATGATGAAGTAAGTTACGATAAGTTGAATATGTTTTTGAAAATAGCATTTTTCTAAAATCCAAATATCTTCACAACCTACAATTTATATATTTGGAATCCTTCAGAAATGTGCTTTCAACAAATATATGCATTACCATAGTTATGAGGAATACTGTTAGCTGTATAAGGACGAGTTCTAGAGGGTGTGTGAAAGTGTGTGCAGGAGGGCTGAGGACCCATAAGCTAATTGTGAGCGCCTTAGATAGTTACTTACCAGCAGTGCCCTGCTGTCTATTTTTCGGAAATGTACTGTTACATGTATACACATATTGACATTGAATTAATTCTGTTCCTGCCTCCATGTTGCTTCCTGTTCGCACTGTTGACCAGTGGGTTTATTTTGCATATCATTTGATTTTTGTTGAGCAGTTAATATCTGCCTCTGTTCGGTTTCAAAGTTTTATGCTTGTAGCATATTATTAACCCTGTTGAATCAGAAACCTAAAAGGATCAAACAATCCAGTCTCATATATATTGGTGAAAGTCCTGTTCTTGTATACCATATTACATATAGTATAGAAGCTATCTGTAAAAAGTCCTTGTATACATATGCAGTGATCATTAACATCCAAATTTGAATGGTCTGATTATTTTCAATACATCTGTTTTTGTCAGCTATATTGTGTTTCAATGCTATAACACAATGCTATATTGTGTTTAATTGGGGATTAAACACAAAGCAAGGTTGTAAGCCATTTGTAAGCAAATCTTCAAATTTTGTGAAAAGGCTTTTGTTCTTTATTTCATCCTTTCTCAATGAGTACATCATATTGCTTGAATTTCTGTGCTTTTATCAAAGGTAGGTCGAACAAACACTTGCTTTAAATGTTGTTTATCTTTAAGGGACTAGACCAGTAATAAACCTGCAATGCTGCTGTTGTTACTTGCTTGCTGAGAAATGTTTCAATATATGGAAATCAAAGCAAGCTTGAATTTCACTCTTATAGTATATTCACAGTAAATCAAAAGTCATTTAAAGGGCATTTTTTTAGTTTGTCAGTTTTTGGTTCACAAGATATTACTTTGGTTACAAGAGTCCATTTGATCTTACTTTAAGTCAAAATTAAGATCTTCTGTACCAAATGTTTAGAAGCTTAGAAATGTTTTTATGCCACACCGACTTCAGAGTGGTTCTCTGTTTTCGCCTCATCATATAAGATGTAACTTAAGGTTACTGAGCCCTCCTGCAGATAGTTTTACATACCAGGGCTTTAGATTACACGTTAGTTACGACGGTAAACGGTGTGCCCAAATTACGTACGCCCAAATTAGCCCGCCCAAATTAAGAAGATCTTTACTATTCTTTTCAAGTAATGTAAAAGATTCATTGCAAAAAATAAAAGTGTCTTTTGACGCGAATAATTGACCAGACAGAAAAAGCCTAGATCATACGGGTTTTCCAGCACTCGGAAACCTTCCGCGGCTCATATCATTATACTGATTCCCGGGTTCCAATTCTGTGTAACGTTATAACTATGTGGTACAGCCTACATTATAACTACATGCAGCATCAGGCCCCGGAACATGTATTCAACACGTGGTCTGGTATTCCGTTTCAGCGAGCCGACAGACATGCCGCGCTTTGACGGTTTCCAATTTTAACATATGTCCGGTTGTCGGCGTAGTTTGACAGTGCCAAATTGTGTAAAGTTCAGTTTTTCAACACGATATTCGTCTAAAAACAACACCATGAGTGGACGTCGTGGTCGTCCTAGGACAACGGGTAAATCCCACAATAAAGCAAGTGGGACATATTTCACTAAACGAGATGACAAAGTCAGATCAGATGAGCAAGGCGCAGCTACCTCGGTATTAGGAAATTTTTCTCAGCCCAACCATCTACGAGTGAAAGCCAAATTCCCGCGAAAATGGCCAGATCGTCCGAGCCAGAAAAGGACGTAATTCTGGAAACCGAAACAGTTATTTTGGGCCAAAGGGTTGAATTATAACAATCTGACCGGAATGAGGATGTTTTGACCGATGTTCTGGGTGAAACGGAAAGTGATGCTCCCCGGGCAGCTGCTACATTGCCCGCTGAAAATGTACCGGAGAAGTTTGAAATGAAATTCGCGGGTAAGACAGACCAGAGACTGCGGAACATCAATAGTCTATTGCATCAATTTCCGGACTTCGTATACGCAAATGTTGGTTTTATTTGTAAAACATGAAGTGTCTCGCCCGGTGATTCTAAAAACCCCATGGCTCGAGTCTGGTCTTTATTATTTTATTTTTTATTAATGTTTTGCAATCGATCTTATAAATAGTAGTAGATCAAAACCATCTGTAGAACCTCTGAAATTGGTTAGAATCAATCTCTGGGCATCTTAGGTCTCCGGCGGCCGGGGGCCCCCACCTAAAAATTTAGCAGATAGAGGCTATCCCCGAATTAAGGTAATCTAAAGCCCTGTACACCCTCTAGGATTTGTCTTTATACAGCTGAAAATATGCTTTATGGCTATAGTAATCTATATATTTGTTGAAAGCGCATTTATTAAGGATTCTAAATATATGTGTGTTCACTGTAAATCTGTAGGTTGTGAAGATATTCGAATTTAAAAAACTTAATTCAATAAAATGAACCTTAATAAAATAAAATGGCTATTGACATTTAATTCAAAGCTCGAAATTGTGAGTTGCTTGATTCAAGTTTTGTAAAGAAATATCCCAATAAATGTCAATAGAATGAGAACTGGACCAAAAGTGATAAAAGTGACACACAATATTCCTGTTGGAGTTGTATTTTACAGGAAATTATTATGTAAATTGTGATAAGTTGAATACTATTTGGACATAGCATTTGAAAATTAAAATTAAATTATATTTTTTTTTGAAATCCGAATGTCTTCACAACCTACAGGTTTACAGTGAACAAATTTATATATTTGGAATCCTTGAGAAATGCGCTTCAACAAATATATACATAACCATTGTTATGAGGTATACTTTTAGCTGTATAAAGACAAATTCTAGAGGGTGTGTAAATTGTGCGTAGGAGGGCTCAGTATCCTTAAGGCTCTTAACCACATGTATGTGTAGGGCCCTGGTGCATGGTGAGTCATATGTGTCCCTGTGGGCACTGCCAAATTGGCTGTATTTAATTATTTTATTGGAATTTCTATAACTGAACAATTGCCATTGTGTGTACTGGTAGTAAGGATTTCAATTAGCATCTGTCTGAAGAGGCAAGTGGATTTTGTTTTCTACTTGTCACAGAGAACAGGTATCTTTTTTTTCAAAAAGTTTAATCCCCATCAATACTTGATCTTATGCCCAGTCAATCA
The DNA here is from genome assembly GCA_036873755.1 of Hanleya hanleyi. Taxonomy (NCBI): domain Eukaryota; kingdom Metazoa; phylum Mollusca; class Polyplacophora; order Lepidopleurida; family Hanleyidae; genus Hanleya; species Hanleya hanleyi. The sequence goes on along the minus strand of JAVTVY010023789.1, from coordinate 64,539 downwards.
ACAGAGAGAACATTGTTGGATCAGTGGAGCTGTAATATTAAAGTTGACTGTTGAGGTTAATGTTGGACATTCAGCCATCAAGTTATCAATGTTTTCTGTAACATTTGTTTCTTCATTACTTTTGCTTTCATTTTCCATTCTAAGCAGTCAACATTTGGAAAGAGTATGTCTAATCAGAGTGAGCCGATTAGCTTGAAATAGTCGAAACCCAGTTAGATACCCATATAGAGATGTAAAGTGAGGACTATTGTGAATGTACTCGCCTTGGTTGAAGAAATTAGATGGAGCTCAGTGTAAGGTTTTGCTGGTTCACCATGATGACAACCTAAACTGGTGGTGCTGAATGGTTACTGAAGCAGCAGCTAGATACATGTATTCCGCTGACACTGAGTTTCTCGTACTCCAAGCAGGATAGCTACCAATCAAAGCAACCAGAAAGAGTTCCAATCTTTTTAATTCAATCAACCCAGGCCAGTTACACATGATTGTTCACTATACATCTCTATAGGGTAAAATCTCAGAGGGTTTGTATTACATGTTAAGCATGATGAGTACTGTTGTGAGGTTAATATTGGAGCTCATTTATCAGTGCTTTCACTTTCATTTTCCAGTCTAAGAAGTCAACATTTGGGAGTATCACCCTGAAGCAGTCAAATCTGCCTGCTCTGTACCAGTGGTTGGTCAAGTTTAAAGGGACACTGGTCTCGAAGGTGAGGACAGTTAGAACCTTGGCGATTATTAGCTATCTTCAAACATTTTTCTTGCATCATAACCTGTATCCCCTACCATTAAGAATTTAGCCACGGATTTATTATACGCCCGCCAAAAGGCGGACGTATGACGTATTATGTGATGGCGGTTTCCGTCCGTCCGTCTGTCCGTCCCTCGTGTCCGGTCTATATCTGAGACAGTTTTCTATACAGTTCTAATTTTTGGTGAGTGGATACCCTACAGGGAGACGATGTGTCGCATACCAAAATGAAGGTCAAGGTCAGAGGTCAAAGGTCACTGGCTTAAAAAACAGGAAATCACTGAAGTGTTCGTGTCCGGTCTATATCTGTGATCATTTTCTATCCACAGTTGCAATTTTTTTTGAGTGGATACGCTAGGTGGAGACGATGTGTCGCGTACCAAAATTGAGGTCGAGGTCAGAGGTCAAAGGTCAGTGTGACCGAAAAATCAGGAAATCATCAAAAATTCCTAATTTTTTGTAAGTGGATTCAATAGGGGGAAATGAAGTGTCGCATACCAAAATATAGGTCACGGTTGAAGGTCAAAGATCATTGTGACCCAAAAATCAAGAAATCATAAAAAATATCATTTCTTTGCATCAGTAGATACATTATTAAGGGGACACAATGTTTCACATATCAAAATGTAGGTCAAGGTCAAAGGTCAAGGTCACTGTCACCCAAAATCATGCAATTGTTAAAAATCATGATTTTTTTAGTCCATTGAGAAATTACAGGTAGCCGTTTTGTCATGTACCAAAATCCAGGTCAAGTCAAGATCACTGTGACACCAGAATCAAGGTCAAAAGTCAGTGTGACTTGAAGATCAGGAAATCATTAAAAATTACTAATTTTTGGTGAGTGGATTCAATAGGGGGAAATGAAGTGTCGCATACCAAAAATTAGGTCAAGGTCAAAGGTCACTGTGACCCCAAAATCAGGAAATTATTAAAAATAACATTTTTTTTGTGTCAGTAGATACATTAGGGGGACTCGATGTGTCGCATACCAAAATGTAGGTCAAGGTCAAAGGTCAAGGTCACTGTGACCCCAAAATCGTGAAATTGTTAAAAATCATGATTTTTTTGTGTCCATTCAGAAATTACGGGGAGATGGTTTGTGATGTACCAAAATTTAGGTCAAGGTCAATAGTCGAGATCACTGTGACTCCAGAATCAAGATATATTTGAAAATTGCTTTTTTTTGTGTCTGTAGATACATTAGGGGGACATGATGTGTCACATACCAAAATGTAGGTCAAGGCTGAATGTCAAGGTCACTGTGATCCCAAAAATCATGAAATTCATAAAAATCATGGGATTTTTTGTGTCCATTGATGCATTGACGGAAGACGATGTGTCGTGTACCAAAATTTAGGTCAAGGTCAAAGATCAAGGTCACTCTGACCCCAAAATCAGGATATCATTAAGTCACATTTTCATATGCCTGTTGAAGATGAGGGCAAGTAATGCGATGTTGCGTTCTGTCCATTCATCCATTAACATTTGTTGTCCATGCGATATCTCTAGTTAGAAGGTATGGAATGGTATCAAATACCTTAGTCGCATGGCGAAGAAGAGCCATACATCAATTTGTCCAAGGTCAAGGTCACAGTCCGCCAAAACTGAATCAAGTTTAGCTGACTATATGTGTTAGGTTGGAATATTCAGAGTTCTCTCCCCTACATTTATATGGCATTTGTCCTGTGGAGTCTCCTGTGTTTGAAACAGCTGTGTCTTGTGTCTTGTGCGCTGTCCTCCATGTTTATAGGGTGGATGGAGGGTGTCTGGTTCCATGCTGCTTCAAAGATCTCTTCTTTGAAGTAGCAGGAACACAACTAGGCTGGGTGGTGCTTAGTTGGTTCGTTGTGATATAGGTGAAATATTGTTGAAAGCGATGTTAAATTCTATTCACTCACTCACTTACTCCTTGAAACAGCTACATTTAGTTAAACTGTTGTGAAATAAAAACCATACTTTTACTAATTTAACGGGGAGAGAGGTCCTTTATGAACTTCATACCTGTTTCTCAACTCAAGAACAAAGGTTTAGTTCATCACGTTCTTCTTTCTTCATGAAAAATTCTCTCGTCTGAAAGAAATTCATTTGCAGGAAAACTACTATTTTCTTGTGTTTGACTATTGTTGATTTCAGTGTGGGATATGTGAGCTCTCGGTTCTTGCTCCAAGGTCAACTAGTTTCCATGAGTTCAGCTCATTTTAATGTATCATTCAATTTTAGATGTGATATATGTTGCATTCTCAGAAGCACAAAATTGTAGACCTTTCTCTGGATTGCTAGCTACCAATTAGAATCAAGGCTATTAAACAACCTTGAAATTTGGACCAATGTAATTCCAGATATACGGGCGTATATTGAAGCCCCTTGGGCTCTTGTTTTTTGTGAAATACCTGGCACGCAGGCGCATTCAGTCATTATTTTTTTGTGAAATAGCATCCAGCAAATCTTGCAAAAGAATAAGTGAGTTACATGGGGAAATTCTTTGAAAGTGCACACATTATAATGACCTAGCTGTTTAGCTGTGCATCCACGTTTAGTGGGGCGGATAAGTGCCATTTTAGGGGTCAATACTTCAAATGGTGATACAAGCATAAAACTTGGCACAACCATTCTCATCAGGTCATATTTCAAGAAAAGCAATTGAGCCACTTGAAAATTCAAGATGGCCGCCATTTTCAAGATGGCCGCCTTTTTCTTCTGTTAATTTTCACTTTCAACACATAAAATGGTACCGTTATTCGATTTTAAGTTAGGTCAGTCATAATTGATAATTTTCTGAACATGCTGAAACCAACTGCAATTCAAAAAATCCAAAATTCCCATATTAGTAGTAGGGAGAGTTGAAATTTTGTCACATTTTTGCACGCACAGTCATCTGCCCCTGAATATGTGGAGTCAAATGGAGCTAACGTCCCAACCGATGACGTCACTTCCAGGTCAGAGGTCACATCTGAGTCAAAGGTCATTTCCGGGTCAAAGGTCATTTCCGGGTCAAAGGTCACTTCCGGCCACGTGACGGTCCAGCAAGAGTTATCTGCCCCTAAATAAGATCCCAAGTACTTCAATGTTAATCTCCAGGAAATGTATGTTTGGGGTAGGAGTAATGGGGTGGTCATTTTTTTTCTTTTGGATTTTGCTATGGATTTTGCTATGGCATCTTGTTTTCTCTGTCTTGCCATGTAGAACGCGATGGTAGGGTCTCGTGACCACCGGGTGATTTTCGCAAGTTCTGAATGCGCATGCGTCGTGCATAGGCAGATCGGCGTCGACGTTTTGGGTTTGTGGTGGACCACTATTGATCCGATTGGGTCGTGTGAGGTATCAGTTTGAAGTACTCGTGGACTGGGCTGGTGTGGAGTGAAAGTATAGGGATATGGTGCGCATGCGCAGGCAGGCAATTGTGGGGAAAGGACATTGGAATTGACCTTTCTGGGATAGAGATGTAACAATATTGGTCCGAATGGGTCGTGCGGTGTGTTATGTCGAAGCATGCATTGGGGAGAATCCGTCCGGATGGGTGTGTAGTGGAAATACCGTCCATCTGCTCATGCGCAGTGGAAAAAGGGCATTCGAATGGACGTTGTGTCGAGATGTTCCAATATTGGTCCGAATGGGTCGTGTGAGGTGTACTAGTCAAGCACTCGTGGAGTACAGTCAGACTGGGAGCGATATGCGCCTGGGAAATCGGGGTGATTCGGAAGGGTAAAGTATTACAAGCGTCTGGTCCGTCATTCATAATTCAGCCATCGTCCATTAGAGAATATCCGCGTCCATAATCCAAAGACCTATTCCATATTCCATATAACAGTATTATCACCAAATTCAAAAAGACAATCATAGTATACATAAACATAGGCTTGTTTCCTGCAAGACAGAAGCGGTCAACAGTTTTCAATGATGCCGGCGAGACATCATGATGTTCCAAAAATATCAAATCCGTATCGCTGATCAGTATTCTTAATCCATAATATTCGTTGTAAAGTCGTCATCTAAAGAATGATGTATCTCAGTCACGCTTTGATTGTGACTGTTCATATGAGTATCATGAGGATCTTGGAGTACATGGGTTCATACGGCCCATGTTCGATCTGGCTACATGTTAGCTTTAACTCAGTGTATGTGCGTAGTTGTGTATGGAGGAAGAGGAGTAGGAGGAGGAAGTGGAACAGGAGGAGGAATGGGGGTGAGTGAGGCGTGCTCAACGCCCGTCTTAACGCATCGACGCACTAACGATGGTGAGTAAATGAGTGGTCATATAAGGTCGTTTGTAAACCACTAGCCTCAGGCTGTATCCAAACATGAGTGGTATCCCATTGAAGCTCTTATCTGGTAGAGCCAGACTGGTGGTGACACACATGTGCATGCGCAATGAGGAGTAGTAGAGAAAGGGGAGTTTCGGAGATGATGATAGGCCCCAGGCACTTCAAGGTTATATGCATAGCAGTACTTGCAGCGAAAGAAGAGGAATCCCGCGCAACGCCTTAACTCCTATCTTAACGCACGTCAATGCTTTATCTCAACGCCTTAACGCCCTAGCATAACATTTGACGCCACGGCGCTGACAGATGAAAGAAAGAAAGATCAGCTCGTTGACAAGTTTTCAAATAGATTTTCTCCCCAATGTTACATCATACCCAAGCTGGGGGAGCCGCTTTGGATATGTTTACAACACAGGTATGTTCTTGTCCAAACAGAAGCCACAATTTGGCGCTGCATCTGTCATATTCGTTCTTGCCTGTTAGATGCTGCTCTTGTCCGATCAGAATTCGCCATTTCAGAAAGTTCAGTCTTCAACCATATTCGCTCTGATCCGTTTGTTCTAATCGTCGTAGGAGAGCCTGGATACTGTGAGGGCAACATGTCCTAGAACAGCTGTTTGCGCATTTTTATCGCATTTTGCAGGGCCTTGGTGGGTGGTAGCCTAATATTCTCTTCCATGTAACGCGTGTGTGGGGTCGCCTTTGATTTCAAACGGTAGCAGGGTATACTGGTCATAGATCGCCATGGCTGTTTTCCTGATGCAGGGACGCATTTGTTATAATTTATCCTGCCCGGCGTCCTCGATCGTTGCAGCGTGAGTATTAATGGCTGCTGTCACAATACAATCCCAGAAGGTAGGTTCTTCCTCACTTCCCTGGGATGTAAGCCCGACTATCTGAGCTCAAAATCTCTATATCAGTAGATAGAATCTCAACAATCTCTGTTTCGGTATCAGTCAATGGATTCTCAGAATCAGTTGGCATATTCTCAGTATCTGTTTCAGTGGGCTCCTCGGTGTCTTTAATCCCATGTATATTCTTCTGGTGTCTCATCATATCGTAATGTCTGATGAATGTGCGTTTGCACTCAGAGCATGTATAACCCACGTTGACGGTTGAACGTCGACTGGGCAGGTTTTTGGGATATGCTGGCCAACGTCCAGATTAACGTTTCAACGCCCTGGTGAAATAGCTCGGAAGCTCTGATTGTTCTAGATATTCCATGGAATTGACACTAATTCATCGAAATGCAGTGATGCCCATCAACGGTCGTCGTTACGCCTTAGCGCCCTCATCTTAACGCCAGTCGTTACGCCTTAACAGCTGTCTCAACGCCTTAACGCCCTATCTTAATGTCTTAACACCCTAGCTTAATGCCTTAGCGCCCTATATTAACTAGCTCTAACGCCTTAGAGCATGTGTGGTACACCTGTACCCTATAGCCCGTAGGGCACATGTGACCTTTAAACCGGAAGTGACGTCACCGGATGTGACTCAGCTCCACGTGACTCCACCTATTCAGGGACAGATAACTCTGGGCGCGGCAGAATGTGACAGAAATTCACCTCTTCCTACTACTGTAGTAGGAAAAAATCAGTCCGAGTTTACGCTATTAAACTGTGGATGTGGCTTACCGGACCAGTGTTTTACTGAGTTCTGACTAAGTTATATGTTTAGGGAATGGACTGGCTACTTGGTTTTTGTGGTTAGATTATATAATTCCATACGCATGAATGTATTATCAAGCATTCTGGGTCACAATCTGCGAGATAAGTCGTTCACGTGGTTTTAAAATTGTTATTTGTGGTGCATTCGGCACCCACACTAGCAGATGGCCGCCATATTGGATTTCCAGTTAACTGATGCATGAGAGTGTTCCAGAGTAATTGTAAAACATTGGATTCATGGAATTATCTGGAAGAACCTCAGTCATAGATTTGCTAGCTTAATCCGAGCCGAAAACACACCATAATAATAAAGTATGTGTATTTAAATGGTTAATATTGGCAGCCATCTTGAAAATGGCCGCCATCTTGGATTTTCTGATGGCTCAATTAATTTTCTTGAATAAATATCCAATGGGGATATTTATACCAAGTTTCATGCTTGTATCACCATTTGAAGTGTTATACTGGTTATCCGCCCCACTAGTTGCAGTTCTTAACTGGCAAAGTTGATTATTAACTGAAAGACATACAGGGTGCGAAATAGCCCTTTGCCCGGTTGCCCGGGGCAACCTAAATTTCCTTTGGGCAACCAAATTCTGTCCAAATTGCAATGCATTTGGATGTGTTGGTTGCCCGTGCTTGCCGATGGGCGACCAGAATTTGTCTATTTCATACCCTGACATATGGTACATGTAACAGGTTGCATGGCAGGGTTTCAGCAGCGAGTCAATAAGGAGCTGTTATTTTGCAGTAGGAGGTACAGGATCTGGTGTACAGAGAATATATCTGAATAGAAACAGGAGAGTAATATGCTTGTATCCATTGATATCAGTAGTGCAAATCTAAATTTGTAGTTCGTTCAATACATTATAGGGTTCGTCAAATTATACCAATGTTTCCAACCAATATTGGCCAATGAACTCCTGTCATTGAGATTGAGGTTTACCTTATATAAAACAGTAGAAGCTTGATCGTGTTTCTTATTTTGGTTTAGTATCAGTACCAATTCATCAAGTAAGAACATTACTACCAGTACTGCAATGACATTGATCAACAGTACCTACGTTTGTACTAGTGTAATTGGTATAAAGAAGACCTATTAATTATATAAATGATAATTTTATTTTTTAGTTTACATTATATTTCTACGAGACCTTGTCCAAGCAGAGCACCCCCGTGGAGATGAAAAGTTTGACAGCGAAAGCCACAGAGGATTTTGTTGCTAAGTAATGAGTATTTTTTTACTAAGATATTCAAATAATTTAACCAAATATTTATGGATATATTTACAGCCAAGCGATTTCTGATGCCTAGTGAAACCACTATTGTGGGGGTGTCGAGACATTTCGGCATGCAGCATTTCCTCGATCAACCAACTGCATATATGTAATAAGTTACCGAAATGATGCGGATACTCGCCGTGAAAGAATCTACAACTTTGAAATCCTTAAAATGATCTGTTTATATGTTAAACAAATCTTGAAATAAGAAAGTGAAAATCTTTATATTCAGTATAATTTAGGCTGGAAAAAAAAGGTATCGATTGGGGTTATCCAGCTGATTGTAAAGTCACCTAGATGTTGTAACCACTGGAACAACTGCTTACAATGATGTAATTATGAATAGTGATATTGATGTTCATTAATATTCATAGTAGGCCCATTGTAAGTCGAGAGGCTAGAGGGAGCAGTTGTTCCAGTGGTTACAACAGTTACATGTAGGTGAATTACTGTCAGCTGGATAACCCCATTGTCATGTGCCAAAATGTTGTACCCTTCACTTTGTATCAAAATGTCGCGGATATAGTGGGAGAAACCCTGGATTACATTTTGAATTACAACGAAACCTGTGAATACCGACTGGGTAAACTGACCAACCTCTGAATACCAACATTATCCATGGTCCCAATACTTAAATGTTTATAAACCAGAACCCTGTCAAGACTGATACTATAATCTGGTCCCAAGCACGGTCTGTATACACAGGCTTTATGTACTGTACTTTGTATTGTTTATTCAACTGAATGTGTTCCTGGTTTTGCAGGATAATATCTTTCCATAAGAAATCTGATGCTAGTAATGTGTCCCTAATGCTGGATATACATGGGATAGAGAGCACTTATAAGGGACCCGGATACCACCACCCTAATAAACAGACGGATCCACCCAAGGGACTGGATAGCTATCCAGCTATCTTCTCATATCCTAGCGTGAGTTTGTTTTTTTTGCTTATCTTGCCCCTTAAAGCTACATGTGCTGTGCGGGAAATCAGTCTGGTTTCACATGGCAATATACTGTAATCTGTTGGCCATTGACATCAATTAGTATAATTCTGATAGTAAATTAGTAATTCCACAAATTATATTAACAAAACATTCTGCTTTTGCATGGCATATATTTGATACATAATACGAAGAAGAAAAAGAAAATATGCATGCCTGTCCCTCACCACAGGATGATAAAGAAGGATTATTTTGAATGAGCCTTATCTATTCAGGAGCGTCCTGCCCATCATTGGCCCACGATTGTGATGATGATGACCTCTCGATCAGCTGATCTGAGCTGTCAGGACAAAGTTGTCTGTACATATGATAAGGTAAGGGAATGGCAATGGCACAGGCAATCCTGGCACTGCTCAGTACTGTCCACTAACTGTACATTTCAGAAAAGCTCCTGAAAAAAGCTCTCACCAGTTACTGAACTTGCTGGAGTGAGTGAGTGAGTAGTAGGGTTTAACGTCGTTTTCAACCTTGTATCTGTCATATCATGAAGGTGCCTACATGTACCAGAACACGAGAGTGCTCACAGTTCCTATTACCCTGGACACTGACCAGCCCAGCCAGTAGAGCACCCGGTCGCCCATCAAAGTATTGACCGAACTTAACATCGGTGTTCTGACGAGAACAGGTGTGTCCAACTCTATATTAAACCCCTAACTGGAGGTGCAAAGCAGTTGCTGTACAGTTGCATGCAATCATTGGTTCTTTGCAGCAACTGAGCAGTACTTCTCAGAACCTGTACACTACTGATCAGTTTCGGGATGGAAATGTCCAGTTCTTGACTGCTGAACTGCTCAGGTAATGAGGTCACAGAACTGGTCTGAAGATTTCTTTTCAGAACCACTCAGTTACTGTATGGCAATCTGCATAATTATGGGCATATTTTACATCATTTTTATATGCCCGTCAAGAAGGCGGACGTATTATGTGATGGCGGTTTCTGTCCGTGTGTCCGTCTGTCTATCCCTTGTGTCTGGTCTATTTCTGGGACAGTTTTCTATCTACAGTTTCAACTTTTGGTGAGTGCATAATGGGGAGACGATGTGTCACATACCAAAAAGAAGGTCAACAAACAAAATTGGCTGCAGCAAAATGAAGTCAACAGTTTGTGTGATAAGCAAAAGTTAATTTGGACATTTTCCGCTGATTCTTTTGCCTGAAAACTTTGGTTCCCCGAAATAATTTGAAGCAAAAGTCATATAGCATATTTTCATCAAATTAGTTTTAATTATATGAATAATCATAATTGAATGCTGAAATTTCATCTACTTATCAATTTTTACAAGGAGGCTGTCTGTCTCCTACAATGAGAGCAGCTTGGCTGCATGGTTTCGTGAATGCAGTGTGTGTACCAAGAGAGGGTGCTGATAATCACCAGTGCTCATAATGGCACCTATACCCGTATATAACCATCCAGTATAAGGGCCATTCCGAAGTGTATTGATGGGCTGAGAATGGCACAGTACTGAACCATCAAATTTTCAGTGTACTCACTTATTGTAAATCCCCAGTGGTCATTGGTCAAATTTAAATTTAATTTAAAATGGTCCAAAATCATGCTGATAATCCATTATTGCTGTACAATGATTATAGTATCGGTCTTGACAGGATTCTGCTTTATCAAGGTTCAAAGTTCTTTAAATTCAAGTATTGGGACCATTGATAATGTCGGTATTTAGAGGTTAGTTGGTTTACCCAGGTGTCTGTTTCCACAGGATTCACTGTATTATATTGATGTTTGATGGGGATCAAATTTATCAGCATTTTGTCCACACAATTGGGCGTGATTGAAATTTAATGGGTGATGAGTTATTGGAGTGGTTATTGTACCAGTCAAATTTCGATAATTTTACTAGAGCTGTGAACTGGGTTTATGATGCTCTGAATGTGGATTGTAAAATGTTAACCCTCTGGGGTCACAAGTTTACAACCAAAGCTCCAAACATCATAAACCTGATAAATTATTGTAGGCCCAATGGAGCAGATTTCCTGATATTTGCAATGCTTATTTGGTTTATTTCTCAAATCACTTTTTCAATCAAAATGAAAACATACCACATTTAGTTCAGCTCAAATGCATCTCCAGCAATTGTCTCCTTGGTAACATGCAGCAGCTTGGTATGTGATATCGGGAGAGCAGTTAATAATATTTCCGGGCTTTATCGGCCTGTTAAGAAGTATTTCGGCGAAAATGCTCATTTTATTCATAAATGTATCCAGATATAAGCTCAAAGTTATGGCATATTAAATTTGAGAGCTGATGTAAAAAAATGATAAGATTGCTGGATAATCACGTTTACTGTTTTTTTTTGCTTTGTGTGGCGAGGCAAAAATGGACCGGAGTATAAACACAGTCATCGATTCCCATTTACAGGTGCATTCATGAAGGTCAAATGAAATGTAATATTCTGAGACTACCATTCATAATATGAATTAATAATTTTGCAGGCCAGCCAGATTCAAAGATTTCTTCATTGAAGTAGCTGGAACGCAACTTGGCTGGGTGGTGCTTAGTTGGTTCGTCGCAATATAGCTGAAATACTGTTGAAAGTGACGTTAAATTCTATTCACTCACTCATTCATTATTCTTAACCAGACATTGTCATGTGGTATGACCACGAGTTTCATAGGTGGTCATAGGCAACTCATTCTGTAAACTACTCATTGCCCCATGAGGCTCTCGGGGTTGACCTGTGTGTCATTGTGCACACCCCAGGTCATGGTTGAGAATAGGCCTCAGCTCTTCAGACATCTTATCGTAAGAGGTGACTAACTGGGGCATCCATGGAGTTTCTGGGCGTGAAAAAGATTAGAACCCCATGTGGGGTCCTGGCTGTAAAAGGAAATGGGACTCTACCTGTGGGGTTCCTGGGTGTGAAATGGAATAGGACCCAAATGTCATGATATGCCTGAAATATAGTTGAGAGTGACATTAAATCATTCTGACTCGCTCACTCACTTGTGCTTCACTGCTAGTTCGGCTCAATAGTTCAACGTATTTTCTGTTTCAGACTGTACAGACTACATACTTCATCACGAGAGTGGAACAGAGAGTTGCCCTCGTCATTATTTTTGAATCCAAGAAATCCGAGAAGGACTCCTATGTGAACAATTTCATGATGGATTTACACACCCATCTGAAGGGTGCCAAACTTTTTGCCAGTCTGAAACCAGGAATTAAGGGGTGAAGAACTAATTGCTCCTTTAGTCAGTGTGAGAATGTTTACAGTGCAGCAAGGAATATCTTTAATTCAGTTTCAAGACATTTGATTAGTCCATCCAAGTTAGAAAAAAAAAACATTCCAGAAGTCTTTATTGGCTCATGAAGAAAACTCGAGAGAACTTCCAACCAATCGGGTACACAGTTTTCAGAAGAACATGCTTTAATACCATGGCTTTGATTGGCTTGTGTTATTCATTGCTGGTGATGCCCATTGTTTTTTTCATTATATATGTTAGATTATTTGAGAGAGATTGGTTTGTTGTACAAATTTTAATGTTTGTACCTGTTTTAAACACATTAGTTTACTGAGTTGTTGAATTGAATACTTAGAATTTCATTTGATCGTCGCTATATAGCTGAAATATTGCTGAATGCGACATTAAACCTTAAATCTCTCTCCCTCTCTCCTTTTTCATTATAAGGAGCGGACAAATCATGGGTATGGTAAATCCTGTAGTATTTCAATCACAGGAAGTGAAATTTCCCTTCATGAAATCAGGCGGAGGAAGTTGACAGAATTATAAAAATCATGCAAATAATCCATTAGTTCTTCATGTTTTAAAAGATTTTTGAGTGTGATTAAAATTTGGGGATGATTGAATTTTGATAGGGTGATTGAATTATTAGAAGGATTCTTTATGAGGAGCAGGCACATAGGCTGAGGGGGTTTGGGGGGGGGGGTGTGCATCCAACCTCACATCCAACACATAATCAAGATAGGGTGTTAAAAGGAATAGGACCCTAACCGTGTGGTTTCCAGATGTGAAAAGGAGTAGGAACCAAAGGTCGTGATATGACTGAAATAGTGTTAAAAGCATGGTTAAATCATAGTCATTCACTCACCCTAGAAAGTTTGATACTGTATGTTGAAATATACTATCAGAATGCATCTGAAAATCAACAAATTTTCTAAGAGAAAACATCTGTATAAGTCTAATGAAATTCCTAGAATGAAAACTTTTGAGACCTGAATCCACCTTATGTCTAGATTTTTGCAGAGACAGACCCATGAACTCCAAACTTGGGGAGCAAGAGATCGAGTTTCACATCGAATAACATTGTACGTGCATCCAGTCTAAAGGTGTTTACAAATCGAAAACCATGCTGTCAAAATATGTCAGAAAGAACCCCTTTACATGATCTATGTTTGAAGAAAAATCTCTGGAGGGGTAAAGCTTTGGAACCAATTAGGTAGAAGAAAGCGAGTTCACTTAAGGTATATTTCCATACCGGTTCATTTATACACCACTCTGCAAAAGTTCTTCGAAGTCAAAACATTCCATCAAAATGCACAGAATACATACACCATTTCACTAAAATTCAGATAATAATAATCCCTGGAAAATATAAGTCCCATTTCAAAAACATTTCTATGTTTTCACTGCAGTCTTAAAGATGCAGTGATCGAAAGTCGAAAATATGCTGTCCACATGCAGCAGAATGCGCCATTTCATGTCTAGATTTTCAAAACATGTGCAGGGGGCATGGCCCCGAACCCCCCCTAGCAGGGCTTCACGCCTGAAAATGAGTTCTGCTTGAGATATCTTGATACACATACATAGCTCTACAAAGTCTGAAACATTCCATGCAAAATTTGACTTCACTGCATTCAGATTTTAAAAATCCTAGGAGTAACCATATGGCAGAAAAGAAAAGAAAAAAAAAGAATTCTACAATTATACTTCAGTTTAAAAAATAGTTCTCAATAGTCAGAAATATGCTGTCAAAATCCCGAATGTGCCATTTCATGTCTTCGGTGCTAGCATTCTCAGTTCCGCCTCGACGGTGATCGAACCCTCCCCCCCCCCCAATTTTGAAACCAGCATATGGGCTTGTTAGTGAGAGTTTGAAGGTTTTTCATCTAAATGAATTGAATAAATTACTTACTGATAATGCAGATGTAAACTTCTGTGGAATGTCTGACACTTGATTTTGAACAGAGAAGTTATCCATATTAATAATTCTTCTATCTCAATGTCTCTGCATCTAAAATGACCCCGATAGTTAACTGTTGAGGATTCTGAGGAAAATAAGTGGAGGTAACCTGATATGGATGACCTAATGTTTTGAAACATCCCAACGTTTCCTCTTATTTGGTATTAAAGAGTAAATATACTTTATTATTGCAACTCACCATGGGGTATTAACTCAGACTTGCAGGCAAAAGTTATCTAGACGTAATCTCAAGTCCTCCTACCAGTGATTCAAGCATCAGATTAAGTAAACTTGGAGACACACTGCAAAGTATGGAGTGTATAGACATTTTTGTACAATAAAATTTAAAACAAATGTCCCTGCCTCCAAGCTTCAAAATGTTGGAAATATATTGTGTCGTGGTACTTGCACGCCATGTCATGTTGCAATAAGGGAATTCATGTAAGGAAAACACAGTAGGTGACTACATGTAGGGAACCTTGTTAAACCTGGAAAAGCTACCCAACAAGTTGTATTGCACAAAGTGTTCCCGATTTGAAGATCCTTATATTACAAACTTTCCATTTATTGGACATGCAGATTGTTCATTGTATCTATCTGAACCATGAATAAGGTTTCGTAGAAACAACAGTGCATCATGGGAGATCTTCCAATTTCAAACATTTGATTGGTCAGTTCAAATTTTCAAATGGAAATCGGAAAATTGGAAGAAAATGCAGCAAACGAACCAGCTGCAACATTTCAACATACATCTGTGGTATCTCCCGATGGTGACAGAAGACAAGGATGGAATTAGTCTAGCTTGAAATCTCCAACCATCTACCTTTATACCATCCTGTAGGAAAGTGTTTACATTCCTAATGCACCAAACCCTTAGTACAGTTGTGACAATGAAATTTGTTAACTGTCTCCAAACCATGACATACCAATCAAACTTGAATTTCATGAACTAGTGCACTTCTCTATCCATGCAAATAAAATCAAATAGCTGAATACTGATGATCAGATCTGACGCCTACTGGAAATATATTTAAGTACAATTTCACAGGTAAGATAAATGATGATGCCTGACGCTATAGGTCACTGGATAGGCTGTTTGTATTAGATGGGCAACATTCAGAACCAAAAACAATTCCCTTATGTCAATCCGTCAGTCTCTAATATAACATGCAATACACTGTGCACAACTTAAACATGAACCGATAATAATCAAGCCTACTGTAGAAAAAACCAAAATCACAAGAATTGAATTATCATAGAAATAGCCTAAAGCTCATGTAGTAAAAAAGCCTATGAAATGATGAACCTTCACTTAAGGCAAAATAAAGAAAAGTTAGTATAATAAAATTGTCAAACGTATGGTGGCTGAAAAGTCGGTACTTCACATATCTCTACTAACCAAAGTTGGATGATACTCGCATAGAGAGATCATGCAACTCGAAGAAGAAAAAAATAAAAAATAATAAAAAAGAAACAACATTAAGGAGCTAATACACCAAAATTTATCCTCAAAAGAGAGTACATTCCAGAACAGAAAAGAAATCAAACCATCAAACGCGACAAAATGCTTTAGTGTATTGAGGAGCCGCTTCATCCCACATGCGCTCCTAATCCGACCGTATTTGGGTTCTCCACTACTGCTGACATCACAAATGATGTATCTTCCTGCCCAAACCTCCCCAGTATTACTCACTAAGAGCACCCCACCAGGTCTGCCATATTTGAGGCGTTAAGACAATAAGATAAGGCATTAAGATAGGGCGTTAAGGTGTAATGATGGGCGTTAAAGGGCGTCACGGTAATTAGTGTCAATGCCATGGAATATCTAGAAAAATGGGAGCTTCTGAGCTATTTCACCAGGGCGCTGAAGTGTTAAACTGGGCGTTAGCGGGCATTACTGTCTATAAAGTCAAGCATATCCCCAAAAAGTTCAGTCAACGTTCAACCGCCTACATGGCTTATGATTGCTCTGAGTGTGAATGCACGTTCACCAGATGTTACAATATGATGCGACACCAGAAGAAGACACAGATGCACAAGAAGCCAATACAGATGCTGAGAATATGCCAGCTGATTCTGAGAGTCTGCATACTGATACTGAAGAAGAGACTGCTGAGAGTCTATCTACTGATACAGAGAGCTTGATCTCAGTCAGGCTACGTCCCAGGGAAGCCTGAGTGAAGAAGAACCTACCTTTTGGGATCGTATTGTGACAGCAGCTATTAATACTCGCGCTGCATCAATCGAGGACACAGGACACGATAACTTACACCAGGCATACATCCAAATATGTCCTGCATCAGGAAAACGTCCATGGCGATCTATGAACAGTATACCTTGCTACTGCTGGAAATGAAAGGCGACCACATGTACAGGTCCATCATGAAGACAAAGCATCACCTGGAAGATGATATGGGTTACCATCCACCGAGGCCCTACAAAATGCGATCAAAATGCGCAAACAGTTGTTCCAGGACATATTGTTGTTACAGTATCCTGGCCTGCCTGACAACAATTAAAACAAACTGCTCAGCAAAAATGGCTGAAGATTGAATGCCTGAAATAGTGAATTCTGATTGGACAAGAGCAGCAGAGAATACATGTACATCTAACGGGCAAGAATGAATATGAGAGATTCAGCCCCAAATGGCGGCTTCTGATTGGACAAGAGCATACTTGAATTGTAAACATACCCCAAGCGCCTCCCCAAGTGTGAGCACGATGTGATAGAGGGGATTATAAACTATATGAGCGCATGATCTTGTTTTCTCTCAACTGTCTGCATCATGGCGTTAAGACATTATGGGACTAATTATGGGGCATTACGGTGTCACTGCATTAAGACGGCAGATCAGCAACGCCATCACCACCATTCACCACCACTACCACCACCAATCAATCCTCCTCCTCACACGCACACACACAGGTAACGCTACCAGACGGCCAGAGCGAACATGGCTCCATCCCCCCAAATGCACTCCTTTGCTCATCCGAAACTCCCTTTCTCTACTACTCCTCGAATGCGAAAGCGCCTATCACTCCCAGTCTGACTCTACTGGGCAAGAGAGAATATTATAGATGCAACATCAAATGACGGCTCTTGATTGGACAGGACAGCCGTCGATTCGTCTGTTAGAGAGTTGAGACAGACATTAAGGCATTGCGTGGGGATCCGCCTTCTCTTGCTCATTTATTGCTAGGAAATTAACATTGAAGGCCCTGGGGCATAGTCAGCATCTCAGAAAGTATGATCTATAAATAGAACAAGGGGTTTTCCCAGCACCATGCTTTCCCGTACAATGTCCCGGCCAATGCTTTAGTCCGTGGTGTGAATGGATTGATACATACACCTTGTCGACATGTTAGTATTATATTATAGCATGGTACAATCTCGCGCAAAAGATAAAAAAAAACTATTATGCTGGGGTGTTGAGGCGTTAGGATAAGGCGTGAAGATGGAGCGTTGAGGTGTTACGATAAGGCATTAGGGCGTTGAGATAGGGCATTAAGGAGTTAAGATAGGGCGTTAAGGCATTACTATAAAATTCTCCACAAAGGTCATAGGACAAATATACTGGATTTTTGCTTTCTCTACTACTAATGGGAAACTAGATTACTTTCCTTGATTTTTACTTCGAAATCGAGAGACCACTATTTCAACAACAACATTTCCATTCCTATGACTCACCAGATATAAAGTCCATTTTTCGGATCTCTTCCGGGGAAAGTTTTACAAGCGTCTGGTCCCTCATTCATTAAGGTATATCTGCGTCCATAATCCAAAGACCTATTCCATATTCCATATAACAGTATTAGCACCAAATTAAAAAAAAATCATAGTATACATAAACATAGGCTAGTTTACTGCAAGAGAGAAGCGGCCAATAGTTTACAATGATGCCGTCAAGACATCATGATGTTCTGAAAATATCAAATTCGTATCCGTAAGTCGTCATCTAGAGAATGATGTATCTCAGTCACGCTTTGATTGTGACTTCATATGAGCACCATAAGGATCTTAACGTACATGGGTTCAAACGGCCCCTAGCTTCGGAATTAGACACAAGTTACGAAACGTAACGCCATAGGTCTTGCACACTAAGCTCGTATTTTGCTATCAGCATGCGCTATGTATCGCCAAATCTGAGAGTTTCTGCAACAATGTTTTGTGACGTTGATTAAAATCGTAACATTTAAAGTGATCGTAAACCCTCAAGTGAAGTTTCCATCAAATGAGAGCGCATTGCAAACAGTGTCGAAAAATATTTATTGTAATTTTTTACGATTTTTTTTACACAGAGTAAGCTGCAAATAAAGCATGGTATTCTATGGTGGTCTGTTGCAATCATATTTAGGTCCAGTGACGTCACACTGCCTTAATACATATATTCAAACTTTGTATGCACTTTCCAATGCTTGATTCAAGCTTAAGGGGTGTATACTTTGAGTTTCAACACAGACTCACGGTTCCAATGTGCATTTTTCACCAAAATCTGGGAGATGGTAACTCGTAAGAGTCCAGTCAATTTGAATATTGCCTTTCAATTTCCCGGATTTTGGTGAAACATGCACATTGGAACAGTGAGTCTGTGTTGAAACTCAAAGTATACACAACTTAAGCTTGAACAACAGGCGCACATCCAAATGCGCCCCTGCATCAGGGGAAAAAAGCCATGGCCATCTAACGGTATAGCCTGCTACCGTTTGAAATGGAAGGCGATCCCACGCTCGGGTCCATCATGAAGACCAAGCGTCACTTGGAAGAGGATATGGGGTTACCACCCACCGAGGCTTTGGAAAATGCGATCAACTGTTTGAGGATATGCTGTCGTTACAGTATCCTGGCCTGCCCGACGACGATTAGAACATAACGGATCAGAGCGAACATGGCCGAAGATTCTGAAATGGCGACATCTGAGTGGACAAGAACAGGCAAGAATACATCTAACGGGCAAAAACGAATATGAAACTTGATGGGGAGATCAGTCGGGTATGCGAGGAGTGTAGACGTGTTTTAGCTCGGTTCCCGGTCTCCACCAGAACTAGGTCTCGGTCAACAATAGCGTACCTGGGTATTTGTATCCTATACCTATCATATCTGTTCGTAATCATGCCGCCTAAAATAAGACGTGGGGAGAAGAAAGCATCAAGAAAATCTGGTCAAAATACTGTTTTGGAGGTGGAAAAAAACTACAGCGGAATCGGAGAGTGAAGCGGAGACGACAGAAGACAACATGGCCTACACAGAAAACGAAGACTCCTTTCAAATCTTTATGAGGCGTTCCGTAAGTGGATTACAACACTCACTCGATAAGGTTGTACTACAGCAACAGGATTTCCTTGAGCGTTTAACCAAACTTGAGCGCAACCAATCCAATCTGATGGACAGCATCGAACACACTGATATGGATGTCCAAGAAAACAAAAAAGTTTTGGACAAATTTGTGCTCTCAGAGCTGAAACAACTCCGTGAACGTGTTCAAAATCTCAGTGACGAGAATGAAACGCTCGAGCAGAGAGTTCTGCAAAATGAACGACATGACAGAGGGTACAATCTTCGGTTTGGAGGCATTGAGGAAAAGCCCACAGAAAACCCAACAGAAATTGTGAAAGACATAATCCAACGCAAACTTCATCTGACAAATATTACTCTTGAAAATGTGCATCGTACCGGCGTGAAAAGGTCAGACAAGCCAAGACATAACGTCGCAAAATTCATTTATCGACCACAACGCTTGGAAGTGCTGCAAAGGGCCAGGAAAATGCTGAAGGAAAGCCCCTTATTTGTTCACTGACGACCTTATTCCGGAAGATAGAAGGAAGAACATTTTCAGGGAATTCATGAATCAAGCATACAGCGAGGGCAAGAAAGTGCGTTTTGTTCGGGGTAAGCTTCATGTCAACGGCACCGAGGTAAGAGAAGACGATGTTCCTCATGCAGCACAGGTTCCTATCAGTCACAAATGAACATAATGTATAAATATGCAGTATCAATACTCTCTATAATCTGTGAAAATTTAAATCTTGAACTCCAATTCCTTGATACACCATTTGTATGCGACCACTATAGAGTGTCCAGATTCTGCTCATATTTACTGAGATTTGTACATAACTTTGCGTATTATTGAATGAAAATTTGTAATTAATTTGCTGCTGCTACATTCATGTCAATTTATAGAAGTGCATTTCAAAATGCATAATCAAAACATTTTACTATGAAACAGCATTTCTATCAATATTAACATTTTTTTTCTTTTTTTATTATTATTTTATGTCTTCTCTCTTGCCCACCAAGTGTATTCCTCCATATACATAGGGCCTACACGTATGCTATATTAAAAGGTTAGAACCTGTAAGTATAGTGTACATATTTGCTTGTCTATAACCTTGAGTTCATCACCGCCCTGTAAATCCTATTACCATTACGTGAATATACTAAGCTATTGTCTTCAATGTTATTTGCAGGACTACATATACGCGACATTTGTACAAACACAAGGTATAAGTTAGGCTAACGTGCGAAACGAACAAGTTTAACACACTGTTTAAGAAACTTCCTGACGATTCAATTGTATTAATTCTCTTTGTTTCATGATGTACATTTCGGCACACGTATAGTCAAAAATATCCAACTCAGTTCGCACGCTAAATTGTGTTTGTAAATTCCACGACAAACCTGCTTACCTTGAAACGCGCCAAATTTTCTTTACTTTCTTCATGCTTGTTTTCTTAGTCAAGAGATATGACAAACTCTTTCAACCGACCTGACACATGCTGTGGTTAAAATAGACACGTGAGTTCGACGGTAATTCTGCCTACCTTGAAACGCGCCACTTTTCTGAACTTTCTTTAAATTAGTTTCTGTATATAAGATTCTCATTCATCCAGGGTATGTACTTGGAATAAGGAACGTAAAACTGGTCTTTGGAAAGACCAGTTTTACGTTCCTAATTCCTAGTTTCTGTATACCCTCTGTAAATTTGTTTACCCAGTCAAAAGATATGGCAAACTCTTTAAACCGACTGAACATATTTGCTTAAAATAGACAAGTGAGATCCGGGTAGCCGAGCTACCCTCTGCACGTGCTTAATCTGCAACCCATCGCATTTGTACAAGTTTTGTGTTTTAATCTGTATGTTTTGTTTGTTATTAGACCGTTATAGGTCCTTGCTTTTAGCTCATTTTCTTTTCTTTTTGCTGTCGAGAACTATGTTCACGCTTTTTTATATAATAAACCCCGCTTTGCGCATGTATATATTCTTACTACAGTACAACTAAAGCCCCGTTCACATGCACACTTTTACTCACGTATGCAAATTTGCACCCTATGTAAAAAAATACACATGTGTATTTCTTGTTATGTGAACGGAAATACACATGTATGTATATTTGCACTTTGAGTTTATTTGCATCTGGTCAAGGGCATGTGCAAAAGTATATTTGCACATGTGTAAATATACACATGTGTATTTTTACACAGGTGAGTAAATTGTGTGCATGTGAACGGGGCTTACATCGAACATGATAACAATCACCGAAATGTTAAGGCATTCTTACTACAGTCACCGTATTACTGTACATTTGTGTTGCTCCTAAACTTTATTATGTCGATCATATGTCGATCCGCATGGATAAAACACTCCGAAAGTACGATTTCATTGAATTCACTAGCCCTATCTACATTGTAAAGCTATACTCTGTAAAAACCTATGTCTCTGCTTGAAGAATTACGCTTTTTCTATGAACACGATATTGACATAGGGGCAGATCTAAACCAAGATGATGACTGTTTCCTGGCTGATTTTGAAAACATGTGCTTTAACCCACTCGAACTCAATCCTCCCAATAACTCTACTTACGTCACCGATGACACGGAAAATGAACTTTCACACTGGAATGCTATGAGTTCTCATCAATCGAACTATTACTTTGGTGATACTTTTCGATCACACGTTCACTCAAATAATCTATCTGATAGTTCTACGTTATCTGTTATCCACTTCAACGCTAGAAGCCTAAAAAAACACTACACTGAAATCATTGGACGATTACATAATTTAGATTTTCGCTTTACCGCAATTGGAATTTCCGAGGGTTGGCTTAACCCCTTAACGGAGGAGCTATACACTATCCCAGGTTACAAGCCGTTTCCTCTATCACGCCAGCATCGAACCGGGGGCGGAGTCATCCTGTATATAAGGGAAGACATAATGAAATGTTCTGTTAGAGATGACCTCTCGCATATTGATCCTAATGGAGAATAATGAATCATTATTTACTGAAGCTACAGATACCAACAGCTCATACGTTATAGGTATAATTTATCGACCCCCTGGCGAAAACGTTGATTATTTTAATACAAAGCTCCTAAAAACATTCAATGTCCTAAAGCCGGAAATGAAGAAATGCATCCTAATGGGAGACTTCAATATTGATCTCTTTTAAGACCCATACACATGGACCATCCACACAATTTTTTTTAAATATGAAATCGTATTACTTTTTCCCCAAAATTGCTAAACCTACCCGTGTCAAGTCAAATTCTGCAACCCTAATAGATCACATTTTTACTAATTTTCATGAGGAAGACCGCTGTTCCGGTATACTCCATTTGCGTACACTTCGCCATCCATAAGATGGCTTGCGAATCGTGTGTCTCCGTTATCGCGGAGCGATATCCAGTACTTTACCGGATTCTGTTCGGCCTTCATCCGGCGGAGAACAGACCCGAGAAATCTGATAAATTACAGGTTTTTATACCACTTCTGAAACAGATATTGCCTGGGCTTACGAAATATATAGGTATGTATAACTTTCGTATCATCCAAGAGGTGTGGTGGATCTGAAATTTTGAACAAGTAGTTCATCACATGACTCGAAAATGGCGAGTTACGTTGGGGTTACGTCGGTAGACTTTAGCTGATTGGCTGACGAAGTCACGTTGTATTGATTTATGGAAATTTCCTCCTGCAGTTGCCGAAAGTAGGCTGAACATGAATACGCACCATCCTAGGGTCAGTCTTACCGCGTATAGATGACCGAGATGGTAGCTGGGACGAATATTACTCGTCCCAGAGTATACCCATGTCCGACATCTCTGATCATTTCCCTGTTTTTCATATAAACCGAGCCTCTCCCACGTCCACAACCACCGATCAAAACATCGTTTACCGCCTCATTGACTCTGAACAACAAACTCTATTCAGAGAGAAGCTGGGGAATGCTGACTGGGAAAATGTCACAAATCAGGATACAGACATTGATGAGGCCATGTGTATATTTGTTGATAAATTTACCCCTATCTATGACGAATGCTTCCCTTCCCGTACAAAAACTGTTGGCAAAAGAAAAATAAACAAACCGTGGATAACACCCTGTATCATTAACTCAATACATGAAAAAGGCTACACATATCAAAGAAACAAACCGAAACTACCGTACGATATATATAAGCAGTATAGAAATAAACTCAACCACACTCTGAGATACGCTAGGAAAAAATACTATGAAGACAAATTTAATGAACGTAATAATAATATCGAAGAAACATGGAAAATGATAAATGAACTTATGGAACGACGAAAGAGCAGTACTCTACCGCGTAATTTCACCATTAACGGAATTGAAACTACTGACGCGTCAGAGATAGCAAACCATTTAAACGATTATTTCTGTTCAGGCCTCAAACCTGGCCGCCAAAATTCCGCGATCTCCAACTGATTATAAAACTTTCTTGACTCGTGAAAACAAATCATCTTAACTCCTTGTACACCAGAAGAGATAACGAAAGTTATTACGGAATTAAAGGTTGGATCTCCTGGAATAGATGGCATCCGTATGTCGCTAATTCTAACCTTCTGTGTTATGCGTGTCGTGTGCAAATACATGTTGTAAATAGGGTAAACTTTCACATAGCAACGGGTTTTGCAAGAATACAAAATACTGCCTCGTGAAACAGTTCATCACGGTTGAGAGAGAGTGCGTTTACCTCCCCCCGCAAGAACACAGTAACATTCTTTCCGTGATACACTGAATGAGTGCAAAGGCATTCGATATCTGAACCATTCCATTTCCAGCCCTAAACTGCCTGCTAGTCTGTATGGGAAACAAGCGCTGAATGAGCGCAAAGACCTCCGTCGAGGCAACAGGGTCAGTAGGGGAATAGTACATCACTGAATAACATAGGGCCGGATGCCAAGCTCAATTTTGCATTTGTTGACGTGAACTTCACCAATGGTAATTAACGTGAGATTGACGGTTCCCCACTAGCATGTCCAGCTAGGGATGTGGAAGTCATATTCCCCGCAAATAATATTTCTTTGATTTCACGTGCTTGAAATATTGGGGTATGGAATAGAGTATATTGATGGAAAACCTGGAATACTGCTTGAGACATTAGGCCCCTTCCCACCCACACCTCCCCATGAGAGGACACCCCCACCCAAATCAACACGTTAGCGGCAGAAATGAGACCCTGTGTGCCTAGTTTTACCAACTTGCTTGTGATTTTATACTATAGGCCCTACACATCAACACTTCATATTTTGTATGTGTACAGTATAGCATCCTCATTGACAGAATCCTCTACAAAACACATCTGATTTTACCGACACTTCGTTCTGATCTGTCTCAGCATCATGTGCGGATTCAATGAGCTCGGAATAATTTTGTATACTGGTGTTACAGGTCACCTTCACCATAATGTATCAATTACCATGGACTTGTACATGTATCACATTCATATTGAATGGTGATGGCTGATGAGAATATTGCCCATATGGAACAAATGGCTGGATTCCAGCGAATAAAAAGTTCATGTTAATCATAAACAACATACAATTAATAATACTATCAAATAATTATGTATATTCCTTGTCGACATCAATATAATACAGACAATATTATGACTGAATCAGGGTAACAGATATCCAAGGGTATATATGTCTACACTAAACTGAAGGAGATCCATTATGCGTATTATATTATGTTGTAAAACTTCACTTGCTAATCTCGATTATGTTGCTTATTGTGAAAATAAATGAAGTTATGAAAATAAATTTAGTATGATTGCCCACTATCCTCAAATTAGAAATATCTTCAGCAGCTAAAGTTAAGCCAATCATAACAATATATAACACCATGGTACTCAGGAAATGAAGTCTTTGTTTCTAGAAGCTAAATCATTTCTGACACATTCACTCACCTGGTCAAGGGAGATAATTTTGTAAAAAAAAAAAAAAACAACAAAAAAACAAGTATAGATCCACACTGGCGCAGACCAGAAAGTTTTATGACCTTTGATGATATTTGTGGAGCATGCTGCAGGAATTCAACTTTCATGAATCTGATATTATCCGCACAACCCATTCTACATGATATTTTTGCCATAGCACCGATAAACTAGATCCCTTCATTTATGTGGTCTAGATCCAGGAGCTATTGGGGGCTGCAGGTTTTGTAAAAGTTAGATCCAATTATTCTGAGAGAAGGAATGAAGTCCGGCATGGTTGTTTTGAGGTAAAACTGGGCATCCTTGAAAATGTCTGACCGATTGACACATGTATCACTCTGCCGGTCATCATTACATGCGTAATGTTTATTTCCTGAGAAATCAGGGGGGGGGGGGGGGGGTTGTGGTCAATCACTGACTCTGATGCTTATGTGCTTCATGACCTACGTGACAGGTTTAGGTTTATGGACTTTACAACATGTTGGCAGAAGATTATTGTATCTTACATCAAGTTTATGGCTGGAACTATGAAATAAATTTAAAGGTAAACATATGCCAAAGCATTGTACATGTATATGTGCTATGTCGCTGTAAATTGCAGGATTAGTGGTCTGTGGACTGGGCAGCGGCACATGTCTGCATAAGTTTTTCAGTGCTCTCCAGGTAAATGCCATGACTGGAAATATGAAATTAATTCAAAAGTAAACATGCCATATATGACATTGTACATGTATAGGCTTATACATGTGACATGTTGCTGTGAATCACACGTTTTTGGCTTGTGAACTACATGATACTGTTATGGGCAGTCAGCACATGTTTGCAGAAGTTTACTGATGGTTTTCCAGTCCGAAACAGGCAGGGAAATATGAATTTGACCCCAAAATCAACCGGACTATTACACAAAAATACTACAATATAGTACATGTTGTTTGTGTTGAAGTTTTGCACAATTTGGATTTCACGGACTACGTGACAGGTTTATCATGTACGACACATGTTGGCGGAACTTTATTGATTGTTTTCCAGTCCGAAACAGGCAGGAAAATATGAATTCGCAGAAAAAAGCAAACCTGCATTTTACATAACAAAGACATAAATTTGATACGTGTGCTGCGCGTTGATAAATCGCACAATTTTGTGAAAGTCTTATGGACTACGGGACATGTTGGCGGAAGTTTTCCAATGCATTCCCAGTCCCAAGCAAGGAAGGAAATATGAATTTGACCCAAAAATCAACATGACTATTACACAAAAATGCTACAATATTGTACATGTTGTTTGCGTTGAATTTTTGCACAATTTGGATTTCAAGGACTACGTGGCAGGTGTATCATCTACGCCACATGTTATCAAAACTTTGCTAATGGTTTTTTAATCTGAAACAGGCAGGGAAATATGAATTTGCAGAAAAAAAGCAAACCTGCATTTTACATAATAAATACATGAATTTGGTACATGTGCTGCGCGTTGATAAATCGCACAATTTTGATTTGGCAGACCACGTAAAAGTCTTATGGGCTACGGGACATGCTGGTGGAAGTTTCAATGCATTTCCAGTCTCAGTCAAGCATGGAAATATAAATTTGACCCAAAAGTAAACATGAATTTTGAATAAAAACAAAGAAAAATAGCACATGTTGTTTGCGTTGAATTTTCATACAATTTGGGTTTCACAGACTATGAGACAGGTTTGCCATCTACGTTATATATCAGTGGAAGATTACGGATACTTATTCCGCGCCCAAACATGCAGCAAAATAAAAAATAAACGAAAAATAAAACATGCATTTTACAGTTTTACACAACATTACAAGTATATGGACCACGCCCCCTTTGTTCGGTTATTGATTTAACGACTAATTGGCTATAGTTCGATGGAACGAGACTGACCTGCGTTAGAACATGATATGTCATAGAACATGTTCGCATAGATCTGGAGTAATGAAACACTCTTGGAAACAAGAAATGACTCAAAACCGGAAATGGAAAACAACATGTCTTGGTTTGCGCGACCTTGGTGACCTTCCCCACCGTAAATTTTATTTCGGGAAATAGAGCCTAATAGTACAGAGCCGTGGAAGGGACATGCGTTTTATTTATATTTTCACCCTTAGGAAAACAGAATTTTTTTCCTTTTTCTTTCAAAACTTGTGAAAAAGATTTTTTTTTTTCGGCTTGGAAAAGAGAATAATTTTCCTTTCAGTGAAAAAGGAATTTTATTTATATTTTCGGTCTTCGAAAAAAAAAAAAAATCCTTTTTTATTTACGTCAGTGAAAAGGGATTTTTTTTTTATTTTTCTGGCCGTCAAAATAAAAGTTTTTCTTCTTTTGCATCAACTGAATTATCTCGGGCCCTTAGATAATTGCCCAATGAGAAAGCAGCATAGTGGGCTATGGTACGAGAATCGCAGGCTCTCATTGGTCAATTATCTTGGACCCCGAGATAATATCTAGGGCCCCGAGATAATCAGCCAATGAAAACCGCTTTTATTCTCCCCTATTCACCCGCCCGCCATTTCGCGTTGAACTGTCATTAAATCAACTATGTCTTTGTACATCAATCCACAGTCAAAATACAAACGAATCAACGATTCCCTGTTGGATAAATCCATGGCGCCGCAAATGGATGATAATTCTATAAGGAAACGATACTAAAGGAAAGTTTTCATTGGCTGATTATCTCGGGGCCCTAGATATTATCTCGGGGTCCAAGATAATTGACCAATGAGAGCCTGCGATTCTCGTACCATAGCCCACTATGCTGCTTTCTCATTGGGCAATTATCTAAGGGCCCGAGATAATTCAGTTGATGCAAAAGAAGAAAAACTTTTATTTTGACGGCCAGAAAAATAAAAAAAATCCTTTTCACTGACGTAAATAAAAAAGGATTTTTTTTTTTTTTTCGAAGACCGAAAATATAAATAAAATTCCGTTTTCTCTTTTCCAAGCCGAAAAAAAAAAAATCTTTTTCACAAGTTTTGAAAGAAAAAGGAAAAAAATTCTGTTTTCCTAAGGGTGAAAATATAAATAAAACGCACGTCCCTTCCACGGCTCCGTATAATAGCGTGTTTGCTGGTGGAAAAGGAATATTTCCTGCCTCCTAGATTTTCACAAGCTTTCGTTTGATGGGGAAAAGAGGGAGAGAACGGGTGTAGTTTAGCCAAAGGGGGGGGGAGAGAAAATTGATGGGAAATCTGACCTGATTTGGCAACGTCGTTTGAGGTTCAGCGATTTGGGTCCAGCCTCGCTGTGAGTTTCAATTCGAGATTGAGGTGGAACCCGATTACAGAAGCAAGGCCCACTGCAATGCATTGCAATGGGGAACCCCATGATTTCAATTGTGTCCAAAGAAAAAGTGCAAGATTTCGTCGGGAACCATGACAATCCCTATTGGAAACACTATGAGTCGTGGGTTCCCCATATGACAATTATTTGGCGGGAGATTTCACGTTGCGTTCCTAGACCTCCGTCTGATCGACGGAGGTAAAAATATATAATATAACTTCGTTCTTCTTGGCCCTTCGCCCACAAATGCAGACAAACGCGAGCCTGCTCGCGTTGGAAATGTCAGTGTCCCGGTACCGCACTCATGGCAAGCACGTGACCAACCACCTCGCTGGGGATCACATGGTAATGGAGCCTGCGAAATGGAGCATGCGCTGTGGGGAGCTTGGCACGTGACATGTAGGTCAACTTCTATACACGCTGGGGAACACCACCTCCAGCTCATTAGTTCTCATATTTCTGTGATTAATCTTGGCAAGAAATATGTATAAAAAATCAATAAAAAATCAATAAAATATTTCATTTCTCTGCACTGAAAGAATCAGTTGTTTTGCACGATATATTTTTATGGCAAGCCAGGCAACACTGCTTGTATTTGCGGCGGGGGTAAAATGTACCAGCCGCGCTCAGAGAGAATAAGTTTGCGCATTTGTTGATTATTTCTACATTAAAATATATCTCCTGGTTAGAATTGAATTCAAAACCTTCGTATCGGCATTTGTTGTGTAATAACATATCCTGCACAATCTCGGGGTTTTGACTCGGGATGAAAGACGTTCACTGCGGTAAATTATTACACAACAAATACCTCTGTGTCGGTTGTGAACCCTTAATCAAACCCATCTCGCATCTCATAGCACTTCCTCTATCACATCTTGTAAATCTATCACTCCAGCTTGGAACAATGCCAAACGCTTTGAAGGTAGCTAACGTAACACCTGTGTATAAATCTGGTGATAAAAACCTAGCAAGTAATTACAGATCTATATCCGTTCTTCCCTGCTTTAGTAAAGTTTTCAAAAAGATTGTTGCCATCAGAATGACATCTTTCCTGGAAGCCCACAATATTATCAGTCCCAATGAATTTGGCTTCCGGGCTAATCATTCCACATGTGATGCAGTGTTGGCAGTAGTATATAAAACTGATTTCGACGCGTATTGGGTTCAGTGCGCATGCGCAGAAAAAAATGGGGCGGTCAGGGACGGTGTGCGCAGAAGTGTTGTGCGCAGGTATGACGTCACTTCCGGTCTGGATGAATCGAACGTGACCTTGGGGGCATGTATTCCTCCGTGGTGATGCGGTCTGGCGGTGATGCGGTCTTCCTCCGCGGACCGAAAGAAGTCCCAAGTACGTGGGTTTTCGTGAGAATGTTCGGCAATCTGTAGGGACCGCTAGTGGACCGATTGGGTCGAGTGAGGTATCAATATGAAGCATACGTGAGGGAGTATCCAACGGGCTGGGGGTGACGTGGAACTGACGTCATTCTGCGCATGCGCAGTAGAGAAAGGGTATGGAAATAGACGTTTTGGGGTCTAGGTGGGCCACTAGTGAGCCGATTGGGACGAGTGAGGTATCAATGTGAAGCATACATGAGGGAGCATCCACCTGGACTAGTGTATCGTTCGTTTTCAACATTCTGCGCATGCGCAGACAAGGAATTGTGGGAAAAGGGTACGGAAATAGACGTTTCGGGGTCTAGGTGGGCCACTAGTGGGCCGATTGGATCGAGTGAGGTATCAATGTGAAGCATTCGTGAGGGAGCATCCACCTGGACTAGTGTGTCGTTCGTTTTCAACATTCTGCGAATGGGCAGACAGGGAATTGTGGGAAAAGGGTATGGAAATAGACGTTTTTGGGTCTAGGTGAGCCCCTAATGATCCTATGGTGTCGTATGAGGTCTTATTTTGAAGCTCTCGTGAGGGAGCATCCGCCTGGACTAGTGTGTCGTTCGTGTTCAACATTCTGCGCATGCGCAGACAAGGAATTGTGGGCAAAGGGTATGGAAATAGACGTTTTAGGGCCGACCGGGGCCCCTAATGGTCTGATGGGGTCGAGTGAGGTATCAATGTGAAGCATTCGTGAAGGAGCATCCGACTGGGTGGATGTGACGTAAAACTGACGTCCTTCTGCGCATGCGCAGTATACCAAGTATATGGAAATAGACATTTTGGCGCCGACATGGGTCACTATTGGTCCGATGGAGTCGTATGAGGTCTTATTTTGTGAAGCAGCATCCGACTGGACTAATGTATCATCCGTGTTCAATAGTCTGCGCATGCGCAGGGGTGTGTTTGGGGTACTAAACCACTATGGGTCCATGGTTGTGGTTTGGTGGTGTGGGTTCTGCGCATGTGTGTGACGTCACGTCCGGTTTCACTGAAACTACTTCCGAACACAGAAAAAAGTTCCAATTTTCCCGTAAACGAAGGATCCGGATTTTCCATCCGGGTTTTTCCCGGCCCGGGCCGGCCACACGCCTGCGCGGGTTATCCGGCCGCACGCGCGCGCGGATGAATCGGGCGTAACCTGGGTAGGAAACATGATAGGAATGCATATACTGACCTGTCTGTGGGGTTTTCCCCCAGAATTTCGCTAACGTCCGTGTCTTCATCCGGGCACTTCACGTCCGCGCCTGCATCCGGGTATGTATGAGGTTCTTGAGGAGGCGACTGCATGTAGTGAGCTGTATGTGTGTTTCTTTCGCTGACGTCCGTGTCTTCATCCGAGCACTTGACGTCCGCGCCTGCATCCGGGTACTTCTATGTAGGTGTATAAAAGTGGGAATTTTTATGGCATTGCTTGATTCATTGGCCTGCTTCACCTGACCAGCCTGAGCCTGCCTCATCAGCCTCAGCCTATCTGAGGAGAGTCACTTGCCTGAGCCTCACCAGCCTGAGCCTGCCTCACCGGAGCTATACCATGAGACGGGGAGAAGATTACCGGCAATGACCTTTAACCGCTGACATGAGCTTTAACTTTTAACTTTGTAACCTTTAACATCCGCATGTAAACACACCCATAGCGGTTCCGCCAACGTGGATGTGCTGTGATGGAGGGGCTAATAAAGGGATTGACCTGTAGTCTTTGTTGTTGTTGCTCTCTTTTTGGACTAACCAATCAGAATAGTACGTATCACGGACTATACCCGTAGAGCTACGTATAGGCGCGCATGTGTGACATGGTCTATAAAACACGTCCCTCTGAATCCCACACCCCCATTCCTACGGTTACAGAGCCATGACGGACACCCACCCCTACGCGACTCGCATTTTACATCATGCGACCGTGGTTAATTCACTCACGGGTTACCGAGCAATGGTTCGGTCCATGTTTGGAGATGGCGACGACAACGAGGGGCGACGCCAGATCCTGAAAGAGTTCACAGAAGCGGTCCTCGACAGAGTGCACACGATGGAGAGGTGTGCTATCACTCACCACTACTGGACTATGACAGCCATCCTTGATGCCCGGATTATGGATCACGAGCGCTCACACCGGAACCAGCGACGGCTCGTTGGCTTAGTAATGGTCTTTGCCATATTGACCCTGACGCTGTGGCAGTGACAGCGACAGAAAAAGAACGGCTCTTCAGAGCCTCCACAGATGCGCGTATACGAGGGTCAGTCACAGTGTGCATCATTCACCGTTCGTCATTGGGTCAACCATGTCACCAGTCCTACGAGTCATTCTTCCCCTTACACCCCGGGTG
Organism: Hanleya hanleyi; assembly: GCA_036873755.1. Lineage (NCBI taxonomy): Eukaryota > Metazoa > Mollusca > Polyplacophora > Lepidopleurida > Hanleyidae > Hanleya > Hanleya hanleyi. The sequence continues at coordinate 32,198 of JAVTVY010023789.1, read as the reverse complement.
GGGTTTGAAGATAAAGTCACCATCGTTGAAGACCGTGGACATGTTTGCTGGTCGCGCTCTGAGACCGTATCGAATACGGTTACGCTACACCGTGACGTCTGGACCAAATTTAAACGGGTGTTGAGTGGTGAGCTTGACGGAAACCTCATCCACATAGACAATGCCATCTACGTACACCGTGGACCCTTCTTCCCACGCCTACGCGAGGCTTCACCCTAGACCCCGATCTCTGGCCAGCCTTCGAGAAAGTGGTGCCTATCTTGGACCAGCTGTTTACACCGGACGAGCGGTCAGCTGTTCAGTTGGAGTGGGCTCGTGCCATGAGAGAAGCGGCGGCAGAACCCAATGAACAAATTACCAAACCTAGCAATGAAGCGGAGGCAGACGACGATTATCCGGCTAGACTGTCAGCCCAGTGACATGACCACCCGATCCTTTGATCTCACGTGATAAACTTTTTCTCCCTATAAATACGAGAGACAGTCGATTCTGGTACCATTCACGTACTGACCATGACGGAGCATATAATACGGGCGTTTCTCAGCTTGACCCCCGAGGTTTTCCTGCACGTTTATGCGGATAAGTTCGATATCATGGAGGCATCTGTGATGCGGACCCTACACAACCGTGCCCAGCTCACATTCGTCTGGCCCGGGAGGGCTGGACCAAATTCAAACGGGTGTTGTCTGGTGAACTGGACGGCGACCTCATTCACTTGTGTCATGATGTGTACATCCGACGCGGCCCCTTCTTTGCTCAATTGGCTCGGCTAGATGGGGGTACAGTGCATTTTATCCTTCATCATGTTCTATGGTCTGCATTGGAAAATGCCGTGGCAGATGTGGATCAAGTGCTTACGGAGGAGGAGCGGTCATCAAACGAGTGGGACTGGTCATTTACCATGGACAATGTGCTGGCAGAAGCCAAAGAAGAAAATCAGAAAGAAACTCCGGCCCAAGATATACCCGTTATAAATAAACGATAGAGCCAGAGCCCATCATCATTTGTCACCATGAAGAGCTGGGAGAAGGTGTTGGATAACTTATACTACAGTCCCGACAGTCCGGCGGCCTACAGTGCATTGACGGCTCTCTATCGAGCGGTCAAACCCCAGGGTATACAACGTGCCCAAGTCCGAGATTGATTAAGAAAACAAGACACCTATACCTTACATCGAGCTGCCCGTCGCCATTTGCTACGGAACCGGGTCATCGTGGGAGGACTAGATGCCCAGTGGCAAGCGGATTTGGTCGATATGAGCGCCTTTGCCAAACACAACTATGGAAATCGGTATATCTCGACGTGCATCGATATACTGTCGAAGTGCGTGGGTGGTACCCATCCGGACGAAAACGGGGGCGAATCTCATAGCGGCGTTCAAGGACATATTCAAGACCGGGCGCAAACCCATGTATTTGCAAACCGACGAAGGCACGGAATTCCTCGTCCATACGTACAACGAGACCAAGGCTTCCGTTGTGGAAAGTTTCAACAGGACATTCAAAGGCCGCATGTATAAATATTTCACCTATAAGAATACAAGGCGGTACATCGGTGTTCTCCCGAAACTTGTGAGTGGTTACAATGGAGCCTATCACCGGAGTATAGAGAGAGCCCCCATTACCGTGACCCAACGCAATGAAGCCCAAATCCGGCGTGTCTTGTACCCCAGGAAATCGCAGCGAACGCTGAAGGAAGTGTACAAGGTCGGGGACCCTGTACGGATCAGTAAAGTCAAACTGGAGCGATGAGAACTTCCTGATTAAACGGCGCCAACCCCGACAGCGGCGAGTCTATGAACTGGAATATCTTCGAGGGGAACCGTTGCTAGGGACGTTTTACGAGACGGAATTACAGCCTGTCGTAAAAACAAAGCAAGAATACTACACGGTGGAGCAGATTTTGAAAACGGAACTTCGACGTGGCAAACTGTTTCAGTTCGTCGAGGGGGCCCTCGGTGGCCGAGTGGTCTAAGGCGCTTCGCTGGTGACCGCTAGCCTCACACCGCTGAACCGGCACGGGTTCGAGCCCAGTTGGTCCATGTGTGAAAGTTTGTCAGTTACTTACCGAAGGGCGGTGGTTCTCTCCGGGTAATCCGGCTTCCTCCACCGACCAAACTGACTGTCACCATATGAGTGAAACAAACTTGAGTGTGACATTAAGCCAAATTCCCTCCCTCCCTCTCTTCAGTTCGTCGAATGGCAAGGCTGGCCCAGTTCTTTCAATTCCTGGGTCGCGGCCAACCAGGTGAAACGACTATAAAGCCAGACACCACTGCCGTCATCCTTCATTCCACGTCCGACCACAGTGCTATGGACAAACAGCAGCTGCCTCTGAACACAGCGTCGCCCAAAACGCGCAAAGCGCAAGTGGGCTTTGTGGTGATATTGCTAACCCTGCTGAGTATGTTCTACGGAGGTGTGTTTTACGACATAGCCTATGTCAGCACTCTACTTAACCAACTTGGAACTCCAGCTGTGAGTGGCAGTCAAACCAGTCTACAGACCTTCTCTACACCAGTCAACCCCGTGATCGAAACGAGCCCAGCCATCACCATCACACCACGCGGACAAGCCACATCGAGCTCCACATCAAGTATACAGTCCACATCGAGCTCTACACCAAGTACACCCACTACGTCTGAAAACCCACCGGATTTCATCACTCACAGTGAACGCCCATCGACAACGACGACCGGCGTTGTACCCACCACCACGACAGCGCATACAGCTCGAACCATGGACCCTCGGTGGCAGCATTCCTTCACTTGCGTCATCGCAGGACCGACGGGCTCCGGCAAGACGCACTTCCTCAGGAAGCTCCTTCAATACGCCGACAGCATGATCACCCCACACATTGCCCGAGTCGTGTGGTGTTACGGAGAATGGCAGGCAGCGTATGCAGCAATGCCCCACATCACGTTCGTGGAAGGCCTACCCAACCTGGCCGATTTGGAACCTGACAGCTTGGTGGTTCTGGATGATCTCATGGCGGAGACGGATGCGCGCATCACCCAACTCTTTACCAAAGGCAGCCATCATCGACGGCTCAGCATCATCTACATTGTGCAGAATCTGTTCAGTAAAACAAAGAACATCGGAACATCAGCTTAAATGCCCACTACCCGAGATATACCACTCAACTGCTGCACTTGGCGAGACAGATGTATCCCGGCCGCACACCGTTTGCGTTGTAAACCTTTAAGCAGGCCACTCCCGATCTCCTTCGACTACGGACCGGAATCTTTCCCGGAGAGACCCACCACGTTTACATGCAAAAATAATGTAAACACACCCACAGTGGCTCCCCCAGCTGGAGTGTGTGTGTTTGATGATGGAGATAATAAAAAGAATTAATACCACATCATGGTTGACTTTGTCTCTGTTCGATATTCAGGAGGTAGCCCGCAAAAGGATAAAAAGAGCAGAGTTGTGGGTTCTAGCATTAGTTGTACATGTTGTCTGCGCGAGTACGGAAGCACACCCCGACGCTCCGTGTATTGAAGACGGCCCCACCCGAGTTGGTCCGAACCATTGTACGCGGTGCGTACCCCGACCGTGTACGCTGTCTGTGCGAGATCGGGTACAACCTGTTAAAAGGCAATGTACCACTGACTCCGGCTCAGAAGACCAAGTTGGCCAAGCATAAGGCAGGTCTCCGAACCCTAGTCCAGAAGCGAGTCTCTCAAACACAAAAGAAAAAGGTGTTACAGAAAGGCGGCTTTCTCGGGGCCATCTTAGCACCGTTGGCCGCTTCCGTGTTGGATCCAGTTTTGGGTGGACTCTTCGGTCGATTATGAACCACACGAAAAAAATGGTCCTCGTCGAATCACGGCTCCTTCAAATCCTCCAATCGCCCTACCCTGACCCACCTACGGTGAAGACCATAAACACCCTCGATGAAGAGATGCAACAGATCTTACAAAGACCGGGGTTAAGCGTCAGTGAGAAAGTACAACGGTACAATGAGACGCTTCAACGGTACATGACGTTCATGGACCAATACAAAACCCTTTCTACCCCAGCACCACCACCACCAACACGCGACACACCGCCGACCTCAGCACCGCTCCAACAGCCGCTATTATCAGGGGTACCACCCACTGCCCCACAGTGGGTGGAAGATGAAATCCTGAAGAGTTACCTGCATCGTTCAAGAAACAAGCTGGTCTGGTATTACAAGGGATGAAACAGAATCCTAACATGACTTGGAATGATCAAGGCGAACTACTGGGACAGAATCAGGTGGTCCCCGGTACCCACATGACGGATTTAGTGAATGACCTGATGCGTCAACGCAGGTCGCACACGGATCCTCGAGGATGGGAGGTCTTCGCTCAAGGCTTGAAAGACATGCATGCACCACAGGAATTGGTGGAGAACCCCCAGCGCTGGGCCTGGATGCAGCGGACCCAGCAATCGCCGAGTGGCCCACTACCTTCTTGGGAAGCCGAGTGGGAACCGGAGTCACCCCCCAAAACACCACAACAACGGGTACCTTATTTTCACTCCTTTAAAAAACCACCCTTGATCAAGACACCCCACATCTCCAGAGCCGTGACACGTAGCAAGTCACCGCGACGAACACAACGCCGGACACAACAGCCCAAGGCCTGGAACACGTATTAAAACCAACAGCAGCAGCAGGACAGCTCAGTCGCCGTGTTTTACCTCACCCTACCCAGTAACAGTTCGCTGGATGTGTTTCCTGACAACACCTTGGCCAAGTACGTCACCCAGTTACCGCAACCGTTGCATTTACCTGGACGATGGGAATGTGGCCTCGTGGGTATCCAATACCCTTACTCGTGGTACAACGTGCGAGCCAATGAAGTGTGGTACGAGGTGACCTACGAAGGAAAAAACACCCGACTCACCTTCCCCGAAGGCCAATACGATACCCCAAAGAGTTCATGCAGGGGCTGACAAGACTGTTGCATTATAAGGCTCTACGGGAGGTCACGAATACTTCAACAGCCGTCAAATCCTTTCCCTTCAAGAATCACGTGGACTTCGATTACAACGCACACAACGACAAGGCACAGATCCTCCTCGCCGCCATCGTGAGTGTCGTATCTTACAGCAAATACTGGGTCTCGCTCATCCGACCTACACGGGTCCATCCGAGGACCATGGCCAGATCCCGATGGATATGAAGTCGGGTATGTACGGACTCTACGTCTACTCGGACGTGGTCGACAACCACATCGTGGGCGATATCAACACACCTCTGTTACGGGTGGTTCCCATTAAAAAGACGTATGGAGATCAAATCACCCAGTTTCACCCACATGCTCTACCTACCCGTGCGACAAACCGACATCAACACTATCACGGTGGATATGAGAGATGACACGGGACGACCGGTGGCATTCGAACGAGGGAAAGTGGTGCTGACACTTCATTTTCGACAAGCACGTGCTTCTCACTTTGTATAATGAAAGTACCTTACGAGTGCGATGCACGCAGCTATATGGATTATTATGCCCAACAGGCCGGGGGTGGCCTTCCGGTATTTGCAGGTGCACGCATGCAACGAGGACATGGGCTGGGGAACATATTCGGGAGTATCGTCAAAACGTTTCTGCCCTTGGTGATGCGTGGGGTGAAAGCGATCGGCAAACAAGCGGTACGCAGTGGATGATGTCTTGGGGGGTGGGGGGTGCGGCACCCAAAAATGCCTTGAAACGGCGGGCCAAAGAAGCGGGAGGCGTCTTGGTGGCCAAAGCACAACGCACCGTAGGGAGTAAAAGATCTGCACCACCGAGACCACGCACCAGTCGACGTCCGACCCAACGACGACGCACATCGAAGACCCAGGATATCTTTTCTTAAACATGTTCTTAATCCACACAGAGTCTTGTCCCTCCACCAACAGCGAATTTGATTTGTGGACCGTCCCGCCCACACAGATCAGCGCCGAATAAGGATTATGGGTGGAGCATCTCCCGCTCTCCAGCATCAACGAAACAGGGCCCATAGAGTTCACCATCAGTAATGCAGATACGGACTATGTGGATTTAGCCCTTATATACTTGTATGTGAAAGCCAAGGTCGTCAATGGGGATGGCTCCAGAATCGTGCAAGCTGCAACGGTGGGCCCGACGAATCTCTGGCTGCACTCTGTGTTTCAGCAGGTGGATATTTTTATCAGCGACAAACTCATCAGTGACTCGACCAACACATACCCCTATCGAGCTTACATCGAGACGCTGTTGTCGTATGGACGAGAGGCTAAAGAATCTCAGCTGACAGCCGCTTTATTCTACCAAGACACAGCCGAGCACATGGACACGGTGGACAATGGAGGATATAACAAACGGAAGGCGTTCACCGCGAACGGCGCCTCGTTGGATCTCATAGGTCGACTGCACGCAGACCTCTTCATGCAAGACCGGTACCTCTTGAACAAGATCCCCATCAAAATCCGACTGATACGGGCGGCTCCGACCTTCGCCTTGATGGCCACTAACGTAGAGGGGTATGCAGCTGACTATAAGATTGTCATCCGAGACGCAGTCCTGTATGTCCGAAAAGTGAAACCGAATCCAACCGTTCAATTTGGACACCTCAAAGCCAGCCCAGTACCCTATCCGACGTGTGCAAACCAAAGTGTTCTCTGTGCCTGCTGGAAATATGAGCGCCAACAAAGAAAACCTGTTCCTGGGGGAACTACCCAAACGATTGATCCTGGCCTGTGTGGAAAATACTAGTTTCAGCGGAGCCTACCCATTTCGGCATCAATTTTGTGGCCCTGCATGTGGACGGACAACAGGTCCCAGCCACGGCCTTAACACCGAACTTTGGGCGCAGGAATTTCATTCGAGCCTATCAGTGCCTGTTTACAGCCACCGGTCAAATCAACCAGGACGAAGTGAATAAGATCAGTCGTGAGGACTACACGAACGGATACACGTTGTTCTGTTTCGATCTGACCCCAAACTTAGAGAACGACCATCCTTGCCAAGCAAGGCAATTTACGGTTAAAAATTCACTTTGCACGAGCCCTCGGGACCACCGTCAATGTGATCTGCTACGCCGAGTTGGACAACATCATTCAAGTGAACAAGGCGCGCAACGTCCTGTGTGACTGTCACCTAACATGGATACAGACCAGATAACCACCGTGCTGGAGAATTACAACACATATAAGGGACGTGGGAAGAGGTGCCGACATACTGACTGCGTCATACGACTTCACAGAATAGTCTTCTGGTAAATCTAACGATTCGTGATATGTGTTGTATCTCAGGTACGCTTTTATTGTACCTGTTCATGTGGCAACTTGGATGATATGACCACACGGCCCCTAGCACCGGCATAAGCAGTATTAGATACAAATCTAGAGAGCTATGATGGAAATGCTCTGACAACTCGTATACTGGTAATTGGTGAGCTGTTTCGCTGTGACAACTCGTACATTGGAGATTGATGATCTATATCGTCGTCAGATGTAAATGACGGCAGCTAACACAAAAGACTAGTCTGAAATTACAACACATATAAGGGAAGTGGGAAGAGGTGCCGACATACTGACTGCGCCACATGACTTCACAGAATAGTCTTCTGGTTAACTTATTCTAAAGCACATACCAAGAATCTAACGATTCGTGATATGTGTTGTATCTCAGGTACGCTTTTATTGTACCTGTTCATGTGGCAACTTGGATGATATGACCACACGGCCCCTAGCACCGGCATAAGCGGTATTAGATACAAATCTAGAGAGCTATGATGGAAATGCTCTGACAACTCGTATACTGGTAATTGGTGAGCTGTTTCTCTGTGACAATTCGTACATTGGAGATTGGTGAGCTGTATCGTCGTCAGATGTAAATGACGGCATATAACACAAAAGACTAGTCTGTAAGGCCCGATGTCGACCCAGCATCAACTTCCCACAAATGGCAACATATACCAAAGACCAAATGGCCCTATGTCGACCCAGGGACACGTATGGTCTTTCAAGGGGTATTTGCCCGAGTTGTGTTCCCATTAGACCGTATGTATCCTGCTGCTTACGTTCTCAACACGGACCCGATGGATCGGCCCGGTGAACATTGGGTGGGCGTGTACTTGACAGAACAGCAGGGCGAATACTTTGACCCGTACGGCCTGCCACCCCTCCATCCCGATTTAACAGACTTCATGGATCAAGGCACAGAGACGTGGTGTTGGAACAGTCAAACGTTGCAAAGCCTGACCAGTAGCGTGTGCGGACAATATTGCTTGTTTTACCTGTACCATCGATGCCGGGGAAGAACCTTATCTACCATCGTACAGATGTTTGAAGAGTACTCCAAGGCCGAAGACCGCGATGTACTCCTATATGACTGGGCCGCCCATCATTTCAATGTACAAGCCCCGTTCTGGGCTCATGTTCTTTCAATGTATAAGCCCCCTGTTCTGGGCTTAAGTTCTTTCACGAAAAGCCCCCTGTTCTGGGCTTAAGTTCTATCGATTTCAATGTACAAGCCCCCTGTTCTGGGCTTCAGTTTTCACGTGGTTGTTCTAACGTTGTTGTTGTTAGTTATTGTTGAATAAAAAACAAAATGAGATCTCGCCAAGAAAAACCCCTGTCTTGTGTGTTTTCTATATGAGCATAATGCATGAAGGCTATACCAGGGGATTCGGTCAAACTGACCTTGAACACCGTGGAGAAAGTAGCCAATCAGTGGCCTAGGATGGGGCCAAATGTAACCAATCAATGTCCAGAAAACAATGCAAGAGCACTGCAGTAAAATAGAGAGCCAATGAAATCAGCCCAGAGACCAAGTACATGTTTTGGTCTAGGTTAAGAGCGGGCATTCCAGCACAAAAATTTTGACGAGTAGTTACAAGTTACAAGAGCAACAGGTGGAGTGAAAACACTATAGAGGTTATAGGTGCGGGAAGACATGACCGAATCCCCACATGTCACCACGAAGACGGCGAGTGGAGACTCGTCCAACACCTATAGATTAAGTTTATTACTATAAGTTCCATGGTTTCATGTATTTTTTCGTGCGAATACGGTTCTGGGAAAAACTGAGGGTTCCCCGCTGGTCATTTAACATGGGCATAGTGCTGCCGATATTGTCGGGGACCCTGTGCATTCCATGGGCTGATAAAGGCTATCTATTGACCCGGACCTAGCCGGCAGGGGGGACCTTTTGACCTTTTGACACGACATTCACCCGCGCGCGCGGGCGGCCGGATAACCCGCGCAGGCGTGCGGCCGGGCCGGGCCGGGCCGGGCCGGGCCGGGAAAAACCCGGATGAAAAATCCGGACCCTACGTCTAAGCGGAATTTGGAACTCTTCTGTGTTCGGAGGTAGTTTTAGTGAAACCGGAAGTGACGCCACACACATGCGCAGAACCCACACCACCAAACCACAACCATGGACCCAAAGTGGTTTAGTACCCCAAACACACACCCACGCATCTCCAAAATGCCTGCTTTCTATACTACGACCAGAGTGCGCATGCGCAGACTATTGAACACGGATGATACATTAGTCCAGTCGGATGCTGCTTCACGAGAGCTTCAAAATAAGACCTCATACGACCTCATCGGACCAATAGTTAACCATGTCGGCGCCAAAATGTCTATTTCCATATACTTGGTATACTGCGCATGCGCAGAATGACGTCAGTTTTACGTCACAGCCACCCAGTCGGATGCTCCTTCACGAATGCTTCACATTGATACCTCACTCGACCCCATCAGACCATTAGGGGCCCCGGTCGGCCCCAAAACGTCTATTTCCATACCCTTTTCCCACAATTCTCTGTCTGCGCATGCGACACACTAGTCCAGGCGGATGCTCCCTCACGAGAGCTTCAAAATAAGACCTCATACGACACCATAGATTCATTAGGGGCTCACCTAGACCTCAAAACGTCTATTTCCATACCCCTTTCCCACAATTCCCTGTCTGCGCATGCTCAGAATGTTGAAAACGAACGACACACTAGTCCAGGTGGATGCTCCCTCACGAATGCTTCACATTGATACCTCACTCGATCCAATCGGCCCACTAGTGGCCCACCTAGACCCCAAAACGTCTATTTCCGTACCCTTTTCCCACAATTCCCTGTCTGCGCATGCGCAGAATGTTGACAACGAACGATATACTAGTCCAGGTGGATGCTCCCTCATGTATGCTTCACATTGATACCTCACTCGACCCAATCGGCCCACTAGAGGCCCACCTAGACCCCAAAACGTCTATATTCATACGCTTTCTCTACTGCGCATGCGCAGAATGACGTCAGTTCCACGTCACACCCAGCCCGTTGGATACTCCCTCACGTATGCTTCATATTGATACCTCACTCGACCCAATCGGTCCACTAGCGGTCCCTACAGATTGCCGAACATTCTCACGAAAACCCACGTATTTGGGACTACTTTCGGTCCGCGGAGACAGACCGCATCACCACGGAGCAATACATGCCCCAAGGTCACGTCCGATTCATCCAGACCGGAAGCGACGTCATACCTGCGCACAACACTCCTGCGCACACCGCCCCATGACCGCCTCATTTTTTTCTGCGCATGCGCCCTGAACCCAATACGCGTCGAAATCAGTTTCATATACTACTGTTGGCACTATATAATAAATTAATTAGTGCAAAAGAAGATAAAAATGTTTAGTATTGCCATGTTCCTTGATCTCTCTAAAGCGTTTGACACCGTGAACCACCAAATTCTGCTTCATAAACTTGAACACTATGGATTCCGAGAAATTACCAATGACTGGTTCCGCAGCTATCTATCTCTTCGGTCTCAGTGCGTGAGCTATAACAATGTACTCTCTTCAACCAATGTCATAGATTGTGGTGTACCTCAAGGATCGATCCTCGGCCCCATTCTTTTTCTGGTCTATATTAATGACATAGCCAAAGCACCCGATATTCTAGACATACTCCTTTTCGTCGACGATACAAGCGCAGTTTTTTTTCCGACTCAGATTATGATCATCTAGTCGAAACTATGTCAAACGAGATCGCCAAACGTCATAACTGGTTTTCCTGTAATCTGCTGTCTCTCAACATACAAAAAAACACACACAAATATATGCTTATCAAACCAACCAGATACACGTATCGTATTACATCTAAACTGGTCCTCGATGGTAATGAGCTTGAATGCGTCAATACATTCAAATTTCTCGGCATTCTTTTTAATAACAAGCTAACCTGCCACTCACATATTGAAGCACTATGCTCAAAACTGTCAGGAAATATAAGTATTATTAATAACATTAAACATTGCGTAAACAGAAAGACTCGAATTATTTTGTATTATTCGTTATTTTACCCCTACATATCCTACTGCATTATGGTCTGGGCAAACACTTTTCGAACGCACCTTCAACCACTAGTCCTGCAAAAAGGCTCATCCGCACCTTAACTGCAAGTGCCAGACGTGCCCATACCAGCAACCTATTTGTAGAAATGAATATTCTACCTCTACATCTAGTAAATGACTACCTAATTCTGATATTTGCTCACAAATTCTTCTACCATTCGTTTTTTCTTCGCTACTATTCGCGCAATTACTTCATCAAATTATCTGCAGTACACAATTATCCAACAAGTTAACCTTAATCTGTACAGGCCGTTTTATCACTCACAAATCTCATTCTACTCCACCAAAATTGAAGGACCGCGTATATGGAACTCATTGTCAGCCAGGCTGAAATGTCATGCCTCCAAGTCACTGTTCAAATCCCGACTGAAAGACTTTTTGCTCAATAAATTCGGACGCTGATATGGTCATCATTAATTCCAACCGTAATTTCTTGCCTACCGGACACCCTTCATCTTACAACTAATTATCCATGCGCATCGATCAGTCTATTTCCAATCAAGTTATATGTGTATACTGCCTTGTTTACCTGTGCGCAGTCTCTATTAAACATTCGTCGATTTTGTTGTGTGTGTGTGATATCTTTCGATAAATGATCTATTGCAGTGCCTTATTCACCTTACTAGTGTAAATATTATATTCACCTTATTCACCGAACTAGCGTAAATATTAGAACATCGAAAACTGTATTGCAACTTTCCATACTCCTCTCGCCGTATACCATGAACATCTATTCTAGCTAATCCGGAATTAAAAAAAAGCCCCCTGGGGTTTTACTCCCTCCTTATGATGTGCGGCTAATGTTATTTTGATATCCAGTATATTCGTATATCTGCTGTATGTTTGGTGAATAAATTCAATTCAATTCAAATGGTGGCCTCTGATTGGACAAGAGCCTTCTTGAATTGTAAACATACCCAACGCGGCTCCCTCAGCGTTGGTATGATGTCCTGGAGGGGATAATGAAATGATTGACCTGACATCCTTGTTGTTGTTCTCTCATCTGTCTACACCTTGGTGTCAAGGCGTTATAGTAAGGCGTTAAGATAGAGCGTTAGGGCGTTAATATAGGGCGCTAAAGCGTTGAGACTGGCGTTAAGGCATTGGGATGGGCATTTAGGCATAACGATGGGCGTTGACGGGCATCACTGCATTTCGATGAATTAGTGACAGTTTCATGGAATATCTAGAAAATCAGAGCTTCAGGTGCTAATTCACCAGGGCGTTGAAGCGTTAAGCTAGGCGTTGGCGGGCGTTACTGTGTTACTGTCCATAAAAGCAAGCGTATTCCAAAAACAAGCAATCTCCCCGATCCAGTACGCTCACTACTGGCTCATCTCGTCCCCAAAACGTCCATTTCCATGCCCCTTTTTTACTGCGCATGCGCGGAATGACATCAGTTCCAAAAGTAGCCAACCAGTGTCCTAGGATGGGATCAAATGTAACAAATCAATGCCCAGAAAACAAACATAGGCGTTGCGTGGGATTCCTCCTCTCGCTGCAAGCATGGCTATGCATATAACCTTGAAGTGCACGGGGCATGGTGAGCACTTCCGAATTCCCCCTTTGTCTACTACTTTCCGAGGTTTTAAAATATTTTTTAAGTTTTTATTATTTTTTTTTTTTTTCATTTGTCCATTATCCATTTGATCATAAAATGCAGGCATTCAAATGATTTGACAAATGGTAGTTTCCAAACGACCCAAAGTTCCTCTGTATTCACTTGCCATGTGGATGTTTACGGGGTTGAAAACTCCCGTACGATGTAGTGAAACATGCATATCTTCACACTTGACTGTAGGTTGTCCTTTTGGTCTGTATCCTTTATAGTGCTATAGGCTGACTGGTATTAATCCTCACACTCTGAGTGTCTGAGATCCTCTGACATATTGGCAAAATTTCAGCCTTTGATAGTGCTGAGTTGCCAATCAGTTGCTAGCCAATGACGTAGAATTCTACGGCTAAACGATGATGCCGAATTTTGATTGGTCAAAAATTACGGTTTTGCAAACGCCGTGACGTAATGTCCTAGACAACTGATGCAGACGGCAAGCTGAATCAAGAGCGCTCCTTACCACTAAGTATATGCTTTTCCGAGGCAAAAATACATCACAACTTCGACGAATCATTGGCGGAACCAGATGTCATTCGAAAGCCGGTATCCTGAACTTTTCATGGATATGATTACATTCCAAGAAGAACACTTTATAGACGAAGATGGAAAGTTATTCTCTCTCGAAATGTGCGACACGTGCGAGCAAAACTGCTTGCAAAATTATGCATGACTTTCATACCACATCGGCAGGAACAAATGCCGATCTATGGATTAATAACACCTCCCATGCAGCAAACTGGTTAGCCAGGTAAGGCCCCATAAAAAAATGCCTTGTTTCCCATCCCTTCAAAAAGTCGGACGGGCGGTCCTTTTTAATTTTTAGCCCACCATCACCAGATGGTGGGCTGTTCAAATCGCTGCTGTTTTAGGGTTATAGAACAAGTTAAGTCATTCAAATTTCTTGGAGTTTATGTGAATGATAGGTTAACATGGACTACCCATATAAATGAAACATGTAAAATAATCTCTAGAAACATAGGTGTTCTAAACTGCATCAAAGGAGCCCTTACTAAAAGAACCCTTTGCATTCTTTATTATTCTTTGATTTATCCATATATATCTTATTGCAATGTGGTATGGTCTAATACTTATCCGAGTCATCTTCATACACTTGTTTTACTGCAGAAGAGAGTCGCTAGAATTATTCACTGAGCTCTAGACTTGAGTACACTGCGCCTTTGTTTGCCTCCTACAAGGTCCTGAGATTGTCAGAACTGAACCTTTACCTCACTCTCCAGTTTGCCCATAAATTCGATTTAGTTCCAGTTCGATTTCAAAATTATTTTACGAGACAGATCCAGGTACACGCCTACCCTACGCGCGGTCATTTGTATAATTTATATCGACCTTTCTATCGGACAAATCGTTCTTTACATACTCCTAAACTCAAGTCAAAACTGAAAGAATATTTACTTAATGTATAAGGCTCTCACCGACCCAGGAATATGTTATATGGCAAACAAATGCACATTGTTCATTTATGATCTCTGTTTATTGGTCATTTTTGATCTCTGTTTATTCACCTAATTCATACTTAATCTTCACCCAGTCTTGTCTATCTAAATCCTGTATAAATCTGTCTTTAAATATTTAGTTTTATATTACTTGGGACATTACAAGCCCTTTGGGGTTTTCATCCCGCCAGATTTTCATGATGTATGTGTATAAATTCCAACTTTACTGTACATATGTTTTATCTGGTGAATAAACGAACAAACAAACGTTTCGTCCGTGGTCCGTCGTCCGTCGTCCGTCCGTCAGTCCGTCAGGTTCCCCTTGGGGTCTAGTTGTGCAAGATACCTTTTTCGGTCCGAATCGAAAATCCACTATGGCCACAAGGCGGCCATCTTGAATTTCCCCTTGAAACATTGTTATCGTGATTTCTCAGGAAATACTGCATGGATCTTTCTCAAATTTGGTACACAGGTTCCCCTTATAATCTAGTTGTGCAAGATACCTTTTTCGGTCCGAATCGAAAATCCACTATGGCCACAAAGCGGCCATCTTGAATTTCCCCTTGAAAAAATTGTTATCGTGAATTCTCAGGAAATCTTTCACGGATCTTTCTGAAATTTGGTACACAGGTCCCACATGGGGACTAGTAGTGCAAGATACCTTTTTTGGTCCGATGGAAAATCCAAGTTACGCTTCAAATTAATACGGTATTCTCGAGTTGTGACGTTGCATCACAAGAGTCGGCGGATCAAACAGTGGGGCATATTCTATATATTGACTATAGAGAATATCCATACCTTCACCTTCCATATCAAGGAGTTCAAATAATTCGGAATTAAAATGTATTTCTTCAAATATTAAATCAGTTTTCTTTAGTCCATGCAGTAGCAAGTGAACTGTTCCGCTCTTTTGTCTGCCGGCGGGTCGGCTACATGAAGGGACGTCACTCTTGTGACTCAACGTCACAACTCGACAACTGTAGACTATTGCATGTTTCGATCCAAGGGAGATAATCAGGATCCAGGCACTTTCGAAGTTTCAACATTACTGCGCGGACCGGATCCCTTCAGTATTAAGTATTGTACCATCTTACTATTTTCGAGCATGGTATCTTAAAAGAGATATCTAAAACTAGCCCAGTAAGCAGAACAGAATTAGCATTCGTTCCTAATTATAAAATCTTATGTATGTTTCATAGCTCATGCCAAAGTGTCAAAGAGGTTGGTCTTCGCTTCCAGTACCCAATGATGACACGTGCAAAAAGATAAATAAAAAAAAATACTACAAAACGAAGGCGAAGGATTAACTTTGCTCATTTCCCTTGTATTATAACAACCGACATAAGTACAGTTTCTAGAAATCTTGAAACTCAGATTATATCTTGGTGTTTCACAGTGTCCCTTTTTCGATCTTTTTCGCTCAGATTCGAAATTCCGTAAACAAAATTACAAATCAATCATTTGTTCTTAGTAACAATGAACAAAAAGATCCTCTAGTCATTAGCTTACAATTATCAGACAATGGTGGGCGCCAAGATCCTTTAGGATCTCTCGTTTATTTTTTGTTTTCGGAAGGGCATAGGAATGGGGCAGTTCATTCAAGAATCCACTGATATTAAGATAGTGATAGTCTAATTTGGTCCTAAAATGGAATATATACAATTCATTTTGAAGTTTCATTTCGTACACGGTCTTGCTACAGATTGAATAAATGCATTGGATATTAAAATCGGAAGAAATCCCGTGGCGTTTGTATTTCCATTCCCACCTCCTGCATACTGCTGTATATGAGGTCATCTCATTCTGATTTCGTATAGTTGCAAACTCTCCATTCCTATGCAGGTAGACAGAACTCGAAATATGGTGTTGATGAAATCTGAATGATTGTGATTTGAAAGACAAAACTGTGGGTGTTTTATTCCAGCAGGAAACAATAAGCTGAGCTCTTCTCGCGAAATTGGGCAGTCATACCACAAAGTCCACTAGGCATGAAAATATATCAAGTGATAGAACAACGTGAGTTCTTTAACGGAAAATAAATATCAACTATATACATTTATTCCGTGACAATGTTGCAGATGTTGTGTTCCTGTATTAGTACTATACATTTATATATGACTAGAAATTTATACACAAACAGAACGAAAATGAATTTACAACCATAAAGTTGCAAACATCGCGACAATATCAGGGACATGTCGCCTTGATTACAGCAAAGATACTTGTCATTGAAAGACCTTCAACGAGGTCCAATTACAGGTCAAAAAGTAGCAGAATTATCACAGTCTTGAAAAGGACGACTAGATAAACATCTTCAGTATCTCCACACACAAAACAGTGAAGTAAGAAGTCTCGATCCAAGACAAAAACTAACAACCATGACATCCAATGGCGCACAGAAGAAATATCAAGTTGCTGGCAAGGCACCGGTAATCACTCAAGGTAAGACTGTCGCGAATATACGTCACAACAGTTGCTGGTGCAAAATAACCAGTAAGTTCAGCCTCATTTTCATACCAAAAGAAACACCAACAAGGCAGGTGAGAAAAAATAAAAAATAAATCGGGGCCAAAAGAACTATATATTCAACGAATGCAAGGTTGTCTTGAGAAATAAATCTCTAAGTATGATAAATTCGCGATTTTCCATCACGACAAACGAACACTACGGCTAAAAATATGGCGGCAGTTCGTCCGCTCAAAGTCAGAAAAATTGCCTAACTTCAAAAATCCATATCCCAACAATCAGGATATGTAACGTGCTGACACTTCATGATTAAATCGTATACTATATGTACTTCCTAACCTTAGTAGGATTATTTTTTTTTATTATTTATATATACTTAAGACGAGCAGTTTTTGTGACATAGTAAAACGAAGTTAACAGCTATTTTAGTATAGGCTTCAATGGTATGCACGAAAAGCCGACACAAATATAAAAATCAATTTCTCCGTAAATATTAAACATCCAAACTTGTTACGTCAGGAGAATATTCTCTTATGTGTGTACTTCCTATGTCCTTCCGGGATTTATGCAATATGAATTCCTTCCGTGATAAACTTACAATTTACTGAGAGATGGTAGCGAAATTCTTCGCAGATTCACAATCGCAGATTTCTATGTCGGCGGAACGCCAATATCAAAGAGCGCGTGCTACTATCGAACGTAACAGTGCACGCAAGACTATAAATATAGATCTGTTTGTTTACATAAATCAGGCGATCGTGTCTGATCTATAACAAACACTGTGCTATTTATCCATCATCGCACTTTTATTGTGGTAGTTCGTTGGTTGAATACAGCAATCAGTATCTGTTGGTATATTATCAGACATCCATCAATAGTTGACAAGATGGCCGTCACTTCGTTTGGACAACCTCGCTCTAGGTCATCCCGTACGTTGGCATGACATCGATGAGGCGCGTCTGTGATTGATGGATGAGAAAAACGTTGTTGGTACCGGTACGTCGGGGTTTTTGCAAAGCGTGGGCGGGTAATTTTCTATTAAAAGGGGCAGTTTTCGAGATCTGTATTCATTTTTTCGAAGTTCAGACGAAGTCATGTCACG
Source organism: Hanleya hanleyi (assembly GCA_036873755.1). Taxonomy (NCBI): domain Eukaryota; kingdom Metazoa; phylum Mollusca; class Polyplacophora; order Lepidopleurida; family Hanleyidae; genus Hanleya; species Hanleya hanleyi. The sequence goes on along the minus strand of JAVTVY010023789.1, from coordinate 14,206 downwards.
CAGTATTACGAATAATCTATACACGCTACAGTAAACGGCCGCTATCAATGCGGTTTGTGATCTTACGTCATCACCACCACTGACCAGACCGGAGACTCCCACCGATACCACCACCACCACCGCCGCCAGACCCCAGAAAACTGACTCTATAGCAATGTTATTGATGCGTCGATCCAGACGTGGCAGCTGATTTCCACGAGCCAAGAAACGGGCAGGAGACCAAACAGTACCTATGGGGAATATCTCATATTTTTTTCATTATTGACCAAGCGATGAATGCCGCTAATCGCCACTGGGAACTTTCGCCGAATGTGACCTTGACAATCGGTACCAATCAACGCGCCAAATTGGACACAGCCCCAAAAGGGAACAGACGCGCCAGGCGCATTGCATTGTCACGTACCACATTGAATATACTGCGTTCCTCTATCCAAGAAATCGAACCATTCATCGACAATGCAGGTGGAGCGGAGAGACGTATATACATCCACGAATCCGTCATTCTTAGCTACACGATTACAAAGATCAGCCCTTATTACACATCAAGTTCTGGCAATATGATATGGGGGCTCGCATGTGGCGTCCATTGACTTCTGGCGCGACCTTACACCTAACAGCATGTCGTAAACTACAGTCTATTGGAAGCCTTAACATTGGATATAGAACACTATACGAAGTGTACAAAAGCGCTTACCTCAACGCCTGCATGGGATGCGCAACATATGAGATGCAGCATACCTGTATACGACCCGTACCGACGACCACCTGGAATGAGGCCTTACAGAATACCCGGGAAGTCGATGTTGAGTCGGCATTTCGCTTCCGTGTGCGTGAAGATATCCCCGAAAACAACATCAACAAGTTTTTGAGCACCCGACTTTACGGAGACCCCCATTTTCAGATGGAGCTACGTAACTATATCAATTTAAGTATGTAAACTGCATTTTAACTCATTGGGTTTGGGAATTGAACTCTTGTATATATTTGTATATATTGTTTAAGAAGATTGAAAGTTTATTACTACAGTTAAATAGTCTTTATATAATTGGCCGCGTCATGTTGAAAGGTGTACCTACAACGTATCTGGACATTTAGAGTAATAAATATGCTAAATATGAACTTACACCGCGGATACTGCACTGGACTTCAAATGTTTATAATGAGGGGAGAATAACTGTCGTATATATGTTGTTTTATAAAATGTGTTTTTTCCCTACAACATTGTGAGTTTGGGTTCTTTTGTATACCGTAGTTAACCAAGGCTAAAATGTATCGAAGTGCCCTTGACCCCGCGCACCTCTTGTATATATGGTCAGATTTTCTTGATGTGCTTCGTAAAATGGGGTCTTGAGGTCTGTTGACCTGACGTAAAGGTTAAAATTCTAGCATAAATGACCTACTTTCGACGGGGGGAGGGGAGGGGGGGCGGGGGCGCCACCGGGTCACGTTTATGTGCTACAAGTAAAATGGGGTATTGAGGTCCATTGACCTGATGTAAAGGCTAAATTATGTTTTATTGACCTACTTCCGACAGGGGCGCCACCAGGTCACGTGACTGTGACGTCACTCCCGGTTCCGGCCACGTGACCGGAAGTGACCTTTGACCCCCTGCGCGCCATTATTAACATCCGGTATTGTGCGCATCCGCAGGTGTCAAAGGTCACTTCCGGTCACTTGACCGGAACCGGAAGTGACGTCACAGTCACGTGACCTGATGGCGCCCCCTGTCTGAAGTAGGTCAATATGACAGAATTTAGCCTTATACTACTACTCATCTCCCGAGGATTGACACGAAATAACATAGTTTACCCTCGGTATTTTATCCAATCAAATGTCAAACATAATGGGATAACTTGATTCCAATGTAAGATTGTTTGTTTCATTATGGGCGCTTAACTTGGCAAATAAATTCTATTCTATTCTATATACAGCGCAAGGCATGAGAATCTTCTGTAGGCTCGCCGTATTCCCGGGATCCACGTGACCCTACTTCCCGTTTGACGAGCCATGAAGCCAACCAGAGGGCAGACATGTTGATCTGCAAATTGCCGTGCCTCACAACGGCGTTACATGTTGACAGGTTAGGGAAAACCACCTCTCTAATTATGGAGGTAAAAAAGGTCGTTTTAGCTTGATAACTTTTGACTTATTCATCATAACGCTACAAAATCTTCAGGCGACCCACTTTAAATATTGTTACATGTCGGAACAGTGGTTTTCCAAGGAAAGTGAATTCCAATGAATTTCTTATGCAAATTAGATAGACGACAATTTGTTTTTTCAATACCACTCCGATGCGGATAAATATATCCATGGTCGCCTATGGCGGATGCTTCTATCTTCGACATATCATTGAATTTATTGGACAAAAACGACCTTTTTACCTCTATTTTACAGAGGTGTTTTCTTTAACATGGTTAAACAGTGCAGTTCTGACTGAGGATAGGTGTTTTTTTTTGGCTGGATTTTGGGGTATTCTAATCGGTCTGGCAGGGAAAAGGACAAGACATTCTTACGTTTTCATACAATAATAACCCACCAAGGCGATAAGACAGAGGATTTATCCAGGAAACGGCGGGAATCCATCCTCTTATACTCCCGAAAGCGACTTGGAAATCATTTAACACCCTACTGAATCGACAGGTATGATTGTAGGTGAATGCACCAGTCCATGTGTCATGCGACCATGAACTGTAGATTGGATCACTTCACATTGAAGCCGGATAACAGCTGCAATGTTGTAATGAGGCAACATATGATTGTATATCAGATATGTCGACAGTCCATGGTAGCTACCATTTGTCTTGCCAACAGTCCATTTGGCGAATCATTGGCCAAGGTTACACGGTTCACGTCAGTTCAGACTGACCGTATTTTGACCTACCATGGACTGTCGATCGGTCCGATGATGATACCATGGACTGTCGTAATATCAAACAGACAGAGAATAAACTATTAATGTTTCATATTCCTCTTAAACACTCACAAGTGAAAGGAATCGAGAGATGAATGAGTCAGTGATACATCAGGCAGGTAGTAAGTTCCCACGTGTTCATTTTGTGCTCATTTCCTCACACTATAATTCGATGCTAATACCTACCTTAGCTTGGACTGTCCACCAACACCTAAAAACACCTCTCGCCGCAAAAATGTTTAAAATTTTTGTTAACTTGAAATAGTAATAACCCTACATTTGGTGACAATATAGTACGATATCTCTCCATCAAAAAATGACCAGTAACCATACCTGTCATCGATATGCTGAAAATCGTCCATTTTCGGCTGTGGTCACTGTCGTCTGGTCAGACACACGCCCACGCTTAATAACGAAAGCACCGAAAAACCTACCATTGACTGTGATTTGACACGTGACCGGCGGTGTTTACCTACAATCATACTTGTCGATTCAGTAGGATGTTTAATTTGAACAGCAAGAAACCTTTCGATCAAACCATGATCAGGCGATGTAGAATCGGCCATACACGTTTAACTGACTAACGTTTACTAAAAAAAGAGCCAGTCCCAAGGTGTGTTCCATGCCACGAAGATCTCGCAGTGAAATATATTTATCGACTGCATAGATTTTAAGATTGTAACACGTTCTTTCTATCGAGCGACTACTTTGGGAGATCTTTTTAGTCGGGTAAGAGAGGACTGTGTCATGGGTTATTTGAGAGAAATGGGTTTGTTTTAAAGTGCGTATGTTTTAATGTGTTGGATTACTAAGTTATTGGCTTGAGTACTTAGAATTTTGTTTGATCATCGCTATATTACTGAAATATTGCTGAACGCGACGTTAAACCTTTATTCTCTCTCACTCTCTCAATTAATTTGGATAAAAGATTACCAATAGAACATCTCTCTGGTAGTATTTAACTTGAAATGATGTAGACCATCATGACGCCTTGCTAACATCGTTGAAAACTGTGACGCGCCTCTATTTTACCAGAAACCACTGCAAGTGGTGTGTTTTATTTATTATTTTCTTTTCACTATTTAAATTGTTGAACGTAAATTAACCGGGAAATTCTCTTGTGGACGGCGGCTCACTGCTGGATGTCCGACCCCTATAGACTTATCAAGTTTTATGTACAGCGTATAGTATAACATTTCTATTTGTGACTGATTTAACAACAATTTTGCGAGCATTGCATATTACGTACGCTCCATTTCTCGTCAATCTTATACTTCTTAATACGTATCACATTTGCATCCGTCTGAAATGTTACATCCCAATCTAGTAAATGAAACAGGACTCCTACATAATAATCCAAGCAGAATCTCGAACAGTTGCTGAGAAATATAACGCATATATTCGTTTCAAATTCCTCGGTTGTAATATATGCCTTGGAATAAATTCGAGTCGGCCAAATTTATAGCTCCCTTCACTGGGATCGTTAAGTCGTGAATTTTGGAATTGAAAATCATCTAGGCCTAAAAAAAACGGTTTTCAGATTTCTAATTTCCGTGATACTATTTTGCACCTAAAAGACTTTACTCAGTGGAGTTATCCCCCATAGTATAGATGGCGCTGCACTGGTGTCATACGGGTATTTGAGATATATTCCTTTTGTCAGACGCCATTTTTATTTGAGAATTAGGGGGTGTGGGCTTGTATTTTTGCGCATTATGTTTAGCCCAGACTTGCTGCTAGGCTGTTAGTTTGTCTTCACTGTTGCTGTTCATACGTTGATAGTTCATTCTTCCATCATATGCATTACCATTGAAGTCATTTATTCATGGCGCAACTCCAAACGGTCTTTTTAAAGGGGAGTCGGGAGGTGGCGTTTTGGGTTCAAATAGGGGCCTATACTATAGGCTATAGGTTATAGGGCTCAAAGCGTGCTTAATGCTGTTGTTGTTGTTAACTTAGCAAAATTAGCTCAACTTAGCAAACCTCCCTGATGTATGTTGAATTTTTAATCGCATGATTTCGATGTTTGTCCATCAACGAGCAACCCTGTTTGTGAACAATTTATGCTAACGGCGAAATCATGGCTGATTAGTCCGAGCTTCCTATGACCCTTCACTCACGACGGATAATTTCTACTCTAGGAGTTTTTTTGTTTGGCCAGAAATTATCTGTCGTGTGGCGTGAGGGCAGCTCGGCAACTGCGTTGGAAGATACTTTTAATTTAGTCTAGTAAAAGAAGGTTGTATTTTACATTATTTGAGAGAGATCGGTTTGTTGCATACGTTTTGATGTAGGCTACGGTATATGTACCTGTTTTTAGTACATTACGGCCGTAGTTTACTGAGTTATTAACGGCCGTAGTTTACTGAGTTATTAACTTGAATACTTAGAATTTTGTTTGATCGTTGCTATATTGCTGAACGCGACGTTAAACCTCAATTCTCTCTCTCTCTCTCTCTCTCTGTCGTTAGAAACTCGGACTAATCTGCTTATGACTGATACGAGTTTAGGAGTTAGGTGATTGTTGCATTTGTTTATGTGGTATGGTTTGACCTTTATCTTGATGCACCTTGCCTTTTTGAGGGTTAATTCTGCACTCGGAGTCTCCTTTTACAGTCACTATTTTTACGCCAGGGGTGAAATCCGAGCTTTATTCAGTTGGCTATTTAAACACCATAATACTGAATAGTGTGCATGCGCAGATGTTCTCATTGTAAGTGTTATTTCAAACAGTCGTTACCTGGATACTGTCTACTCCAAGCAGCCTTGAGAGATGAGAAACTTTCAGAATATAACATAGGCTCTTAATTCCAATTAAAACCATCAATATCCGAGCTTCCCGCGACACCTGGCCACGACGAAAGATAGTATTTATTTATTTATAGGGCTGCGTGGACTTTGAAGTACAGTAGTTTTGTGGGTTCCGAATCAGGGGAAGTTGCGGATCACTTTCCTGATTAATGCCTGAAATTTCTCGAAATAAAGCATCTGTATAAATCGTTTTTTTGGTTTATTTGAACGTTTGGTTTGTTTCTGTGGACTAAAATTAATGTCAAACAACCGACCTGCATTGTTTCTTCACCTGTCAATTGGGCAACGTAATAGTTCTGGTACTGTGCTATAACAAATTGACACCAGGTCCAAAACCCAGTGCGATTTTCCCAGTGTTGAATCTACGCGAAATAAGGTGGGTTTAAGCGGCAATTTCAGTCAAAAAAAAAGTCTAATGATTTGCGTTAAATGTTAACTGACCTGCATTGTAACATAATGCCGCTGTAGAGAGGTCAATTCCGAATGAACGAAATACACACCGTTTATTGCTTGAAATCTGTAGTGTGTCAGAACTATGACAACAGCAGCAAACCGCCTTTTAGGACCGATTGGTCACTCCGTCGCATTTTAATAAGAGTGTAATCTCCAAGAAAAATCTACTTCATATGATTTCCACGTAAAAGCGCCCGTCACCAAAAAACACCCTTGTTCAAATAGGGCTTAATTCACCTCATATTGTTAGTACCATACTAGCATATAATATATTAATTTTTTATTCGCTTCCTATAATCTCCGGGAACACGCCAATAACAGAGAAAATGTGATTAAAGCTTGAATTATTTTCGCGATAATTTATAAATCTGATCAACTTGGGAAATTCGAAATTGTCAAGATGGAAAAATTGCATTTTACTGGAAATATACTATTTACATCCCAATCTGGTAAATGAGACATGACTCCAACATAATAATCCAAGCAGAATCTCGAACAGTTGCTGAGAAATATAACGCATATATTCGTTTCAAATTCCTCGGTTGTAATATATGCCTTGGAATAAATTCGAGTCGGCCAAATTTATAGCTCCCTTCAGTGGGATCGTTAAGTCGTGAATTTTGAAATTGAAATCATCTAGGCCTAAAAAAACAAAACGGTTTTCAGATTTCTAATTTCCCTGATACTATTTTGACTTTACTCAGTGGAGTTATCCCCCATAGTATAGATGGCGCTGCACTGGTGTCATACGGGTATCTGAAGATATATTCCTTTGTCAGACGCCATTTTTATTTGAGAATTAGACGGTGTGGGCTTGTATTTTTGCGCATTATGTTTAGCCCAGACTTGCTGTTAGGTTGTTAGTTTGTCTTCACTGTTGCTGTTCATACGTTGATAGTTCATTCCTCCATCATATGCATTACCATTGAAGTCCTTTATTCATGGCGTAACTCCAAACGCTCTTTTTAAAAGGGGGTCGGTCGGCAGGTGGCGTTTTGGGTTCAAATAGGGGCCTAGGCCTATAGGTTATAGGGCTCAAAGCGTGCTTAATGCTGTTGTTGTTGTTAACTTAGCAGAATTAGCTCAATTGGGCAACGTAATAGTTCTGGTACTGTGCTATAACAAATTGACACCAGGTCCAAAACCCAGTGCGATTTTCCCAGTGTTGAATCTACGCGAAATAAGGTGGGTTTAAGCGGCAATTTCAGTAAAAAAAAAAGTCTAATGATTTGCGTTAAATGTTAACTGACCTGCATTGTAACATAATGCCGCTGTAGAGAGGTCAATTCCGAATGAACGAAATACACACCGTTTATTGCTTGAAATCTGTAAATAAGGGACGGTGTCCGAACTATGACAACAGCAGCAAACCGCCTTTTAGGACCGATTGGTCACTCCGTCGCATTTTAATAAGAGTGTAATCTCCAAGAAAAATCTACTTCATATGATTTCCACGTAAAAGCGCCCGTCACCAAAAAACACCCTTGTTCAAATAGGGCTTAATTCACCTCGTATTGTTTGTACCATACTAGCATATAATCGCTTCCTATAATCTCCGGGAACACGCCAATAACAGAGAAAATGTGATTAAAGCTTGAATTATTTTCGCGATAATTTATAAATCTGATCAACTTCGGAAATTCGAAATTGTCAAGATGGAAAAATTGCATTTTATGGAAATATACTATTTAAAACCATCCGCAGAAAGTATATATGCATTTGACAAGAGCTGTATACATTGGACAAAGTAAGAATTCAGTCTTAATTTTATAAATAGAAGTGATAAATTCACACTGTTTTTTTTCATTTTCATTATTTTGTACCTCTTTCAGGCTCATTGTATAGAGGGTATTTTTTCATTTTTTGTTACTTTTTAAATTTTGGAAAACGAATAAAAACTCAATTTTATGCAGAGTTTTCAAGTTTTTATTTTCGCGCACTTCTTCGGAATAAACACAATGTTAAATTAAATGGAAGCCAACAGGTAAAATGGTACCATACCCAGTTTCAAGCAAAGTTAACAAAAACTATTCTGATTTTGTTAAATTTTGGGTTAATCCTTGGTGGACAGATAATGTTAACTGACGGGATGTAAAGTTGGTGGGGGGGGGGGGTATTTCAGTCATGTGGTGACGGCCAGTTCGAATAGTGGAGGAAGCCGGAGTACCCCAAGAGAACCACCGTCCATCGGCAAGTAACTGGCAAACCTTCACACATGCATCAGCGTATCTTGAATGTGAAGAGGACTCGAACTCGTGCCGGTTCAGCTGTGTGAGGCTAGTAAGGGTGAAAAACATCCACCTTGATCCACCTTGAGAGAGTTTGGGTTAAGGTCACATTTTGGCTGCAAGAAACTAAAATTTAAAGATTATAAAAGTGACCAATGAAATTGAGTGGAATAGGATTAACAATGCATTCATTTCTACTTCAAATAATTTATCTTATCCTGCCTCGGACAAAATCGTCGAATGAAAATGAGCGATTATGGTCACATGATTTTTTCCATCTCCCATAGTCGATTATAATATGTAGCATGTAACTAGGTTATCTCCCAGTAGCAGGCATTCATCTGTCGCAAAGCACTCACTTGGAACACTCGTGTGGCTTCGTTTTGAAGTTAACAAGTTTTATCTGTAACCAGGCAGGAACACCGAAAGAAGCCGCAGTGATTAAATGAAATAGGGAGATTGTGTGCCCTTTCTATACTATTCATCACACACTACTCACAGCACATCCACAGTCCACCCATTTTACTGTAGGGTGCAAGTCTGGCCCGTGGAATCTTGGGTAGTGAAAACCCCAGGTCTCTCGCCCCACTCTATCCCGCGCCACATCTATGCAACCCGCTGTGCCCTTTCTATACTACTCATCACGCATGCGCAGTCGACCCATTCTACTGTAGGTTGACCAAGGGATCTCATGAAGTGGGAGGAGGAGGAGGAGTCGAACACGCCACGGATTAAGATAAGAAGTGAAACTCACATGTCTCTTGCCTCCCTGGCCGGCTTCTTTAATAGTATGAGTAAAGTGGAGGAGTAGGAGATGTCACGGATTATACTAGGGAGATACAGGCGAGCTTCGACAGCTGTAGTTCTAAATTAGATAGCATTCCATTCGTGAACAGTCATTTAATCTGACCAATATAAATTTTATTGACAATCCGTGTAACTAATAACATTGGAAGGTCATTAAAGTGCTAATGCAGCGAAATTTTTATTAAATAATTTGATTCTCTATTCTTTCATGATTAATTTGCTATATCCATGAGGAAAATCGGACAAGGAGAAGTTCTTATTTCAATTGGAAAAGGGCGTGCAATTGTGCTCTTAAAAGTGCGACCGTTTTCATTGGCTTTGTTTACAAATATGATGACGTCATAAGTATGACAGATGGTCAGCTTGAGTCTGGGCTCTGCATGGCGGACAGTGTTTGGAGGGAGGCAAGCCCGTCCTCGAGGCCAATATACTGGTTTGTTTAATAAAATTTTTGAATTTAATGTTCATCAGGAAATAAAGTATGACAAGGGTTTATTATAAGACATACCTGTGAATTAATACAGACAATTTGTATGGACCTAATGAAGATACAAAAAGCCCCGCATCCGCGACCGAGCAAAGCCTACCGTGTGCAACCAGGCTAAATTGAATTCATTGCCATAGAAAGGACTTCAAATTCCACTGAGCAGTTCCATTATTATTACACATTCTGATCAAATTAATTACCTAGAATCTGGAGTCTATATAAATGTGTTTTGTACAATATTTATAAAATTTATCTGCCAGTGTCCGCATTTTGTTTGCTTGCAAGAATGCATAGGCTGTACGGTGTATCACTTATCATTACACGGAAGCATTTCCAACTCCAAGAAAATAACGAAGATCGATCTTCATTATCCCCAGATTATCACATACATATTGAGAAATTTGAATGAGTTTTTCTTCTTTTGTTGTTCGGCTAGCGTCGTCACTCAATGGTTCACCTTTCTCATAACCAATAAAACGACTGTTGTGGGCAAGATCTAGTGTTGCTCTAGAAGGAAATATGACGCAAGAAAACTCGATGACGAAGCCGAGATTGATTTTATTCAATCCTCCAATCTCCAATTATACAAATATACGCCATTGAAACAAATACCAGCAGTAGGTCACAATCAAAGTTCTTGTAGACAGATCGTACAGTCAAATATCAAGTCATGATGTTATATGACATACTGAGACAGAACGCCACCTGTCTCAGGAGACCCAAGATGTTACAAGTCTAACTTCGTGTATTTTACACCAAACTTATATACAGCTGAGTAAACAAAACACTTCACATCTGCTTGGACTAATCTCCGGTTTCTCACAACTCAAACAGTTAATTAACGATACAGCGGGACTGACCACTTGAGCATCAGTCATTATCCAAACACAGCTGGCCTGTTCTAATCACTTTGATACCGTACAAACACTTAATACATTTAACAAGATATTTCATTTCTATAAACCAAGCCTTCTATTCGAGTCTCAATTAAAATATAACTTGACCTGAAGTGTCCGGTCTCTCGCAGTACCAGATACCATTAGTCTGTTGTCAGCTTATCTTTAATTGTCGGTGCTTCCTTACCACTCAAGTGCATAGAGCAGTTTATACCATACAGCGGGTCAGTATTTCCTGGCTTCCGCTCGATTAATGCCGAGTTCTCACTCTCAATATACTTGCCATGTACTAATCAAACCCTGGAATTAACATTACAATAAACTTTCCAAAACTGATTTAGATTCCTATATGATTTTCTATTAAATGAGCCCAAATCCTTCATTATCTCATTCAATATTTTACACATCCTTCCCACCGGAAGTTAAATCTCCATCCTGCAGGGATGACATTTAACTCTCTTTCCAACCTCAAACAATGAATTCAAAAATAGATATATCAGATACCAAAGAATAGCAATGAAAAATGTTCGAACAGAACAAAAGCAAAATTATCAAATCATGAATTAATACTAGGTTAAAATAAGCCATTAAAAGGATGGTCAGGGAAATATGAAACCAAATAAATGTCTTTAGGGCGCGCACTCCTGTAACATTCACTTGAAATTTCACACACTGACCCTCCCTACCGGAAGTTAAATGTCCATTCTGCAGAATGACATTCAACTCCGCTTTTCAATATAATGTCAATTGAAGGTTGAGAAAATTCAAATATCGAATTTAAAAATGCGATTATACCACCATGCAGATACACGATTACATAAATCAATACTCATATCTAATAAAGACATTTTATAATCAAATAAGATGCAGGATTCAAACAATATTCAATCCTGAATCTCGCACAAAGGACTAGCCGACAAATATACACTTTAACCTCAATTTAAAACATCAAACTTGGGAATCGATGTTATAGGCAAGATCACAGATCATCTGTCTTGTACGTCTTATTAATCATAATTAACGTGAAAAGTACACTCCCGGATACATCCAAACGTTTTGAACCATCGTTAACAGCTCAAGAAAATGACATTTCAAAGATGTCCATGAAATACCATTTATCGATCTAAAACGTCTGCCTTCGCGAAATGCGATAAAATGCATAGATAGGTCTTTTACTCAAAACAATTAAGAATGCAGACATTAGGTTTACCGAAAATTAAACATTAGCTGATCAGGTTAACATTTAACTTTAGAAATCAAAGTGTGACATCTTTATGGTCCTCATTGAATGGAATAGTTACTTTCCCAAAATCTAAAAACAAATAATCGAATCCACAGGTTGGCCGAACCTGGGACAAATCTAATATCTTACTGGTTAACACAATAGACATACAAAACGAATATGTAGCTACGTACGTCACTTCAACTGACAACTGACAATCAGTATTCTCACTTTAACTCATTCCAAGGGTGTAATGTTACTCATTCAGAAGTCTAGATATATTGACCTACAATCTGGATGCAATACGTAATGCAATTGAAATAAATCGCTATTACTCGTTAATTTTACCAGCTCGTCATTTAATGTCCTTACACACTCAATCTGAGCACCCTCAAAAGTTAAATCAGAATGATATCGTATCTTCCACCACTAGTCGACTATTTATCACCACGCTTATCTAACGTGTCAAAATCTCATCGCTTGCCGATTCTTTAGTTTTCAAACCTTAATCACGCACAGCGGCATCTCTACAGGCATGGGCCGCATCGCGCCCTGAATCAAAATCTGATTCCACGTCTGAACAAAATTCAGTTATTCATCAAAATGCTAGGTCAAATTATCGTTAGTCAAAATGAAAGACTCCTTTGCACCTATGCTCAATCAAAACTTTTCGTTAACCACTCAACATTTGCAACTGGTCATAACGTTAACACTGTTTATATTGACCCTAACAAACAAAATAACAACGCGCAATATTCAACTCATACCACTACGTGGCATCTCAACATTATTGCAACAAACAAACAAAAATATTCACCACAGACACAATTATTCTGTGGTTATGTCTCCAACAGTCTTCCACAACTGTCACTCAAGTACCGGACCTCTCCAGCATCGCCTGCGCTAATGTAATATACAGTACCTCATCCGCAAGGATTAAAAATTTTGACTCCACGTGTTACTCATAAATTATGAAAGCTAGAGATTCATGGTTAACCGGACACAATATGTATTCACTTACAAAGTTGTCAATACGCGTTAATTGAAACCAATTTGTCATCCACTATCTTAGACTTATATCCGAGGATCCAAAATAAACAACTAGTCACAAAACTTCACGACATCCAGGCTCTCATAGCCGAATCGGGAATTATGAAGGTTCGTCAATGAATACGAACAGGCTTCCATAGTGTCTACTTCAAACCACTAGTACATACATGTGCTCAGTGAATCTCAGGACCTGTCGATCATGTACGCGATAATTCTAGTTCTATTTAGCCAATATTACGTTACGTGTTTTAGCCTACCCGCTAACTCATTTATGGCAACTAATCGCGATAACATCCTAATAACATAAAAATCATTGTGGAACTACTTCACAATATTATCGTACAAACTTCAGAGGCTAGATTAATCAATCTGCAATTTACTAAATTTACCAGTCACAAAGGAATTCATATAATCTACTAATTTCACCATTGGGCATGCAGTATTATCAATACTTAAACAAAACATGCACAATATACGAGAGATGTCAACAATTCATATAAGGCACGATTATGGCATATATATAACCTGATCGTTCAATACATGTTACCAACCTGTTTGGGAATTCAGTCCAAAATGTTCCGAGAAAGTTATCAGAGTAAATTGTCTGAGTTCATAAGGGCATGACCCATTCCTGTAAATTACATACTGTTCATCACACGTTCTATTGTCAATCAGTGGGAACTTTACAACGTCAGACAAAGTTCAGGGAAGTCCAGGCAGAGAATATCACAACACAGTTATTTTTTCAATCACTACGGCCATTTACCTGTTAAATGAAATGAATCAAACTATACCTGTAGATATACTGTTCCACGGAAAGGACTCGGTCCATGAGTTTCTGGTACACGCTGACACGTCACCAAGAACGACAATATGAAAATACACATTTTCACGCGAAATCGAACACAAATGAATTTTAAAAATTTAGAGTTCAATCTGATTGTCCTGGTCCATATTTTCGTCGGTCACTGTCGATGATGGGGCCGGACACTTCATTGACCAATTGGTGGGCGTTGACAGATACTCCTTGTCTGCCTCTCCGTTGGTGCCAGGCGTGGTTGGCACCTGCCCGCATCATGTCACCAAACATCTTTAATATTATGCCAGAAGGGAAGGGTAAAGGTGTGACGAAAACTTATCTGTTTTTACAGGCATCAAGCCTGCTGAACTGCTGCTGTAGTCCACATCTCAATGACATCTCCGCCGTAATCCAGCACCGTCGTACAGTTCTGCGTCAAATCAATAGCATGTCCCATAGGCCCATTTTGCCTTTTCTGGAACACAAAGTGCCAAACGCAATCGTTTGCAGCACGCTGTCAAAGTTCGCAAAACCAGATG
>JAVTVY010023788.1:0-86208 GCA_036873755.1 Hanleya hanleyi | reverse complement strand
AAGACAGTTCTAGGTGTTGGCACATGATGAGGTGTTGAATCGAGATTTGATTGGTTGACATGGTTTCCCATGGCAGATGTATTCAGATTGTCATTACCAGTGTCATCTACTATTGAAAGTGAGTTGACATAGCGTTGGGTACGTATTTTGCTATCTTCAACAGGAATGTTTATGGTGGCTCTTTTGTCACTTATGCTGTCCATGATGTCACTCATAGCTTCAAGAGCTTGCACCTCTGCTACATTCTGTGCTACTTCTCTTTGTTTCCTCAAGAGCTGAAGATCGACGTCTAATTCTGCCTTAATGCATGTGGTCTGTGCATCCGACATCTGCTGTTTTTTTGTCAACTTGGCCTGTAACTTTCGTAGATCAGCTTCTGTTTTCAAGAATTCTATCCCAGCATGAGTGGCTTCTGCCTGAGCTTTCTTTTTAGCCAGAATGGCACTGATATCTGGTCTATTGGAATTGTGGGATTTACCAGATTTATTGGATTTTGGTTTGGACACAGTGGAATGATGTGATCCAGTCTCTAATACCTTCTGAAACCGATTGTTCAGCTGGTTAATAACATTCTGTACTAACCGTTCATATGCTTTCAATACTGACAGAATACTTTCCAAGTCTCTGTGACTTTCTTCTGTACTTGTTCTTGACAACAAGCTGATGTAATCATCAGAGAGTTTACGGTAGTGGTTCATACTTGTGAACAGATTTCGTTCAGCTTGACGAATGGATTCGATTTTGTCAGGGCATGTATTTGACTGAGCCATATATCGTTCTACTTCTTCCCAGGACTTTTGCAATTTCCGAATGTGTTCAAACTGTGAGTCTTGAAACAATTGTTTACCCTTATTTGTCAATGTCCTGGCTCTTTGGGACTTTCCAGTATCTATGGGAATTTGACCAGTAACTGACTGTTCATCTGATTGTCCATCGACACTTGTGTTTGATTGCTCTTCAGCCATAATAGCTTTATAATGGTGAGCTCTTAATGATTGAATGTTTATTCCACCTTATAATGATTGGTATTGTTATAGAAAGTTTATTCTATAAGTGACCCCTGTTGAGATATATCCTGTAACACACACTGTATAGCCGAGGACTCGTTGTCCGTTGTCCTCTGTGACGTAGACGACAGTCCGTTACCTGTAGTGCTGTGACAAGATGTCTGTGATATCTCAGAATTTCTGCGCCCCCTGGTTGTCACGGAAGCCGGACGGAGTCTTTTTATCATATTGTCTCTTCTCTGGAGAATAGCAGCGAGTATAACCCTCGATCCCCAATAAACTTGAAAAGTCAACATTGAATTCCAACTGGTTTAATGTGGTAATAATAACGATTGAAAGTATCGCAAAAACAAATTGTTCAGGTTCACAAACATTCATTATCTTTTTTTTCAGTTAAGCCCTGGACGTACCACTGGGCATTTATTCCGTATCAGTGACCACGTATTTACATAGAAAAGCCCTTACAGATCCACGTGGTCATGGAGTAGACAGGGCGTGGCTTGAAAAATGTGCAAACATGAGATGGTTTTAATATCAATGCATTCAGAGATCAACATGACAGTTTGACAGTAAATAAAATACACCGTCACTCTCTCTCCCCCCGCCCCCCGCGCTCACATATAACATTTTTGACATTAAATAAAATACACCGTCACTCTCTCACCGCGCACATATTATAACTGGCCTGTTGCGAAAGCGTCTGAACTCTATTTACATAGAAATGCCCTTACAGGTCCACGTGGTCATGGAGTAGACAGGGCGTGGTTTGAAAAATGAGCAAACATGAGATGGGTTTAATATTCATTCAGAGATGAACATGCTCAAAAATGTTTGACAGTAAATAAAATACACCGTCACTCTCTCCCCCCGCCCCTTCCTCACCGCGTACATAATATAACTGGCGTGTTGCGAAAGCGTTTCGCACTCTATCTGTCAATCAAGTGTTCAATGCGGACTAGACAGAAATGGGCGTTCCAATATTGGCATATAGATTTGACAAAGGGAGGGCATTAGATTACTGGGCGTGACTTATAAAATAGTTATTCTTCAGTACATTGTTTAGGATTTAGGCAACTTTGTAACGCGTACATTGCTACATATTGCTACACTGCTTTGCCGCACACGGAACAAAGTTATTGAATTGTTGTCAAAATGTTGCGAGAAAGTATCGTACGCTTTATATGTTAATCAAAGCGAAGTACACAAAAGGGAGGAGTTACATAACCAGCCAGTTTTTTTCACCAGAATAGCTTATAGTAAAGCCGTGTCAAGTATTGCTCAAAGAACAATTTTGTATTGAAATGCATATTAAACATGTTAAATCTGAACGAGAGACATTCAACCTGGGGCGCTCGCAAGCGCTCGAGGTGCAAAGTCAATAAACAACTAACTTTGTGCGAACCAGAGTGAGACAGAATGACAATATGCACAATTCTAACGGCGTCACATCGGACCCGGCACGCCAGGGCTATTTCAATAAGTACCCCCCCTCAAGTATCTCCAACCCATATACCCAGTGCGAGACAAAGACAAACTACAAAGGCACACGAGTCCATATAGTATACGTCAATAGACATTTTATATTATACTGTTATTATTAACAGGATAATGGAATATTTCATTCAGGTGAAGTGTTACTTTGTTATCTTTGTATACTTTAGATAGAACCAATGTGTTATTTCTCAATATTTTGTTGAAAACCGAATAGACGGGGGTCTTTTTCGTTACTCGACATTTGTAAATGAAAAACTTTGCTTGCAGCAAAATATAATTTATGAGCTGATTATATTTGATTTTACCCAAGTAGCCATAGAGTATTGTCGAGGTCATAGATCGAATGTCAGAACCTATATACAAATATAAAAAATTGCTGACGTCTGACCACAACCGATCGTTTTGCGGGCAGTGTATAAAATAATGTTCAATGGTGTCTTCCATGCCACAAATATCGCATGCGAAACTTGCCTTAAGTTTCAAGCGATAAAACAGGTATCGATTACAAGGAATGATATTGTGTAGTAATTTGTACTGAAGCTCTTTAATTTTGTTTTCTAATGGCAGGCTATGTTGAAGATGCCATACCCTGGTCGCATTGCTTTTGTCAACGATTGTCCATTTGCCATAATCGAATTCAACTTTCTGTTTTGCTTTTAGTTGACTGTACCAAAATTTACAGTTTAGTTTGGTGTTTTCCAGGGAAAACCCTTTTATTGAAGGTGTACCATTGGTCTCTGCGATTGGGGCATACCTATGGTAGATGTTAGAGCCAATATACGACATTACGGCTCTTACAGTCATATAGTTATCTTTTGGATTGCACAAAAACAAATATTTTTTCTCCAAGTCAGACAAAGAGAGTAATCTCCCCCCGGAGTCATATATATCCCTGACAAAGTTGATGCCTACTTGATGCCACGTTTTACTGTAGAATGACTTCGAACGTGACAAGATATTTTGGTTATTCCACAGCACTTCATTATATGGATCTACATCAGCGATCTCTCTTATCTCAGACCAGGCCGACAGTATTTCTTTGTAAAAGTCTGGAATATGCTGATTAAGCTTAGACGTTTCGTAATTACAACTTAATACAATTAACCCCCCTAGATTTCTGAATATTTCATTTGCACCCAGCTTCCACGCGGACAACTCTGTAAAATATCTCGAGAGCCATGCAAGTTTTAAAGCTTTGTTTTGATCCGAGAAATCTCGGCAATTCAGACCCCCGTTAGTTATGTCAGCACATAGAAGTTCTCGTTTGATTTTTTCCTGACGGTAGTTCCAGATAAACTGAAACATTTCTTTGTTTATCTGGTGACAATATGGTTTTGGAATTGGCAACACAGAAGCAAGATATGTAAGTCTTGAGATGCCCTCTCCCTTGGCAAGCAAAGATCTTCTGAAAATTGTCTTAGAAACAAAGCTGGGTGTATTATGTCAGTAAGAGTCGTTCCCCTTGAATCGATAACTGATAGACAGAGCTTGTGTATTGGGACTGAACGTGCGTTACTCACCATAATGGTTTAGCGCTAACAACGCGTATGTAACTACATAAAATCAAACCGATAATCTTGAATACAATGCGGCGTATTGATCATTAAATTCTCAACAGTTTGTGTGTAACGACCTGTGCAATAAAAATATGCCAACACGTGTGCAAGTGTTGTTGTTGCTAATTCACTTGGACTATAAAGTGATCATTTAGAGTCGTTAGAGTCTTATTTCCAATCTGATATTAACGGATATTTTTGTGGACATCATAGCATTCATGATCACATAGTTTACAGTCACTGAACTCTAATTACTTACACTGTGGTTCGCTATTTTCGTGACAACAAATCACTTCAGTAGTTACCATGCTTCAGACAAACTGAGAGGTACCGAAACACAACTCCAACGCGGGAGAGCGCTTTTGTTGCGAGAGAGTGGCAGTCAAAATTAGAACAGTATAACTATGTTACAGAACAAGTAGAATTCCGCGGAAAATTTTTCTCATAGGCCATGTTGAGAAGAATGAGAAATATAGAACATGATTAATCACATGTAAGCAAACAAATATGTAAAGTGTTGTACTAGAAAGCAATGGATATATGAATTCTTGAAAGATATAGCTTTTGTGAATATTGTATATAGCCCGCTAATGTAAAGGGGCGGACCGCCACAGCCTCTTGAGTAGCTATATGATCTGGAGACGTGCAAGAGGCAACCACATCAGAATTTTACACGCGTGGCATAACGAAACAAGATGTCTAAGAGCTCCCAACGAAAGTTTGTACATCAGCACACATCAATCAATATATAGTACTCACCAAAAGAATTGAACAAGCAGCCATACATCGTTAACCCTATCTGGCCTGGGGTTTGGGGACGTATCCTGGCCGGGGGGGGGCGAAATGTCCCCTCCCCCATAATTATTTTTCTTATACCTTGAGCTAGGGGGCTGAAATTTATCACAGTTTAAATTTACTGCGCCGACCGGATCCCTTCAGTATTGAGTATTGTGCCATCTTACTATTTTCGAGCATGGTATCTTAAAAGAGATATCTCAAACTAGCCCAGTAAACAGAACAGAATTAGCATTCGTTCCTAATTATAAAAGTATGTTTCGTAGCTCATGCCAAAGTGTCAAAGAGATTTGTCTTCGCTTCCAGTACCCAATGATGACACGTGCAAATATAAAAAAATAAAATAAAATACTACGAAACGAAGACGAAGGATCCTCCGTACATGTACATTCACTTTCAGACTAATTTTGCTCATTTCTCTTGTTCTATAACAACCGATATAAATACAGTTTCTAGAAATCTTGAAACTCATGAAACTTAGAAAGATGATATCTTGGTGTTTTCCAGTGTCCCTTTTTCGATCTTCTTCGCTCAGATTCGAAATTCTGTAAACAAAATTACAAATCAATCGCTTGTTCCTAGTAACAATGGACAAAAAGATCCTCTTGTCATTAGCTTACAATTATCGGACAATGGTGGGCGCCAAGATCCTTCAGGATCTCTCGTTTGAAGATCAGCCAACTATAGCGATACAGTCGTTCATCGAGCGGATTAAACTATACCATGGCGAAGGGCAAGGGTCTACCATTTTAAAACTTGAACTAAGCTGCGAATATTCAAATTTAGTGCCCCCCCCCCACCAGCAACTTTCTGCACTATCTCCGAAATCACAAAAAATGAGAGCTTTGTAATTTGTCATATTGCTGTCATTTTGAGCCTATTTGTATACCCCCTCCCCCCCACCCAGCAGAGGATCGTGGGTAAATTCAAGATGGCCGGCAATTGGGATACCAAAAAGTTATGTTTTCATCATTCTTCTTTAAAATTTCTGCTTTTCCGAGAGGAGAAATGGGTGAAAAACTGTATCATTTCACATCAGATTAATATTTATCAATTTTTCATGCATTGTTTTAAATTCTGACAGAAAAATTGACAAAAATGTGTATTTTTTAAATGTCACATTTATGTTATCAAAGCGGCCATCTTCATTTTTGTCCTCCGCCACGAAGTGGTGGAAGGACTTGGAAATGCTAGCCGTCCGTCCTTCCGTCCGTCCGTCCGTCCGTCCCACATCTTGTGAACGCGATATCTTGAGAACAATTCGACCAATCGACTTCAAACTTGAGAAGGTGCTTCACATCAGTTAGACGGCCATTGGTATTGATTTTCACTGAGGTACGTAATCCAAGATGGCCGCCATCGACCATATTGGATTCTGTCCGTCCCACATCTTGTGAACGCGATATCTCAAGATCAATTTGACCAATCGACTTCAAACTTGAGAAGGTGCTTCACATCAGCTAGACGGCCATTGGTATTGATTTTCACTGAGGTACGTAATCCAAGATGGCCGCCACCGACCATATTGGATTCTGTTCGTCCCACATCTTGTGAATGCGATATGTCAAGAACAATTCCACCAATCAACTTCAAGCTTGGGATGGTTCTTCACATCAGTCAGACGACCATTGGTATTGATTTTCACTGAGGTACGTAATCCAAGATGGCTGCCATTTACCATATTGGATTCCATCCGTCCCAGATCTTGTGAACGCGATATCTCGAGAACAATTCAACCAATCGACTTCAAAATTGGGAAGGTTCTTCACGTCAGTCAGACGGCCATTGGTATTGATTTTCACTGAGGTACGTAATCCAAGATGGCTGCCATTGACCATATTGGATTCTGTCCATCCCACATCTTGTGAACGCGATATCTCGAGAACAGTTCGACCAATCGACTTCAAACTTGAGAATGTGCTTCGCATCAGTTAGACGGCCATTGGTATTGATTTTCACTGAGGTACGTAATCCAAGATGGCTGCCATGGACCATATTGGATTCACTCCGTTCCACATCTTGTGAACGCGATATCTCAAGAACAAATCAACCAATCGACTTCAAACTTGGGAAGGTTTTTCACATCAGTTAGATGGCCATTGGTATTGGTTTTCACTGAGGTACGTAATCGAAGATGGCTGCCACTGACCAAATTGGATTCTGTCCATCCCATATCTTGTGAACGCGATATCTCGAGAACAGTTCGACCAATCGACTTCAAATTTGAGAATGTGCTTCACATCAATTAGACGGCCATTGGCATTTATTTTCACCGAGGTACGTAATCCAAGATGGCTGCCATTGACCATATTGGAGTCCATCCGTCTCGGGTCTTGTGAACGTGATATCTCGAGAACAATTTGACCAATCGACTTCAAACTCGAGACGGTGCTTCACATCAGTTAGACAGCCATTGGTATTGATTTTCATTGAGGTAGTATGTTATCCAAGATGGCTGCCATTGACCATCTTGGATTTCACTCACCCATATTGTACCCATCTGTGTTGTGAACGTGATATATTGATCTATTCCACCCATCGATTTATAAACCTCACCATCCACAAATCCATATACAACTACAGAATTACATTCCAGTGTTACACTACCCATTACTGCTTCCCAAACCTCCTCAAATTGTCTCAACAATTCCAGATAAACGTCTCTTTCCACATACACATATCCACTTTCCAAGTTATATTTAAGGAGATATTGGAAGCCTATATGCTGTATGCTCTCAAACAGGCTACTTGGCGGAGGACCTGCTTTTTTATTACATTTTCTGATAGGGCTTGTTCCAAGGGTATAGTGTGGCAAGTTTCAGGCCCCTAGCTCAAGAGATAAGAAAAAAAAATATGGGGGGTGAGTGTGGAAATGACCCCCCCCCCTCCTCTTTTCTCTCTCAGATTCAAAATCCAACTTGACTGTTCATTCAACCCGGCACAGGGAGATGATCGCCCGCTTCCGATTGGTCAGCTGCTCAGTGTGTGACCTCTCTTGCCGGAGGCGTGTTGCGACTGACCAATCAGAATTGAGAAAGAAACGGGCGATCATCTCGCTGTGCCGGATTGAATCGACAGTCAGGTTGGATTTTGAATCGCCCGGCAAAGGTAAAAAATGCACAAATTTACTTATTTGACGAAGAGAATATATAGAGTGACAATTGTAGAATATGCTGATGTATTTTGTTTTGAGGTAAACCGTTTATTTCTCGTTTCACCCAAAGTGCGTTTCAGACCTTGGTGTATTTTTAAATGAAGCCTGGGGTTATATATAGAGACCCCATATTTCGACACTTCACCGTAATACCACCTTCCACACACCCCAACACTCTTGTTTTGAGGGCCTGTGAAACAAAACGGGGAAATGGTTTTCGACAGCGACGTCACTGTGACGTCATCATGGCGGCCATCTTAGAAATGTTTCTCATTTTCTGTTAGAGCGTGACCCAAATATATAGTATGGAAAGTTTCAGCCCTATTTCCCAAGGAGTATCGAAATAAATAGAGGACCTGAAATGCTCCCCCTCTCTCCAGTGTGGGACAGAGCCCAAATCAACCAGTTCTGGCAGGGTTAGTAGTATACAAAGGGTAAATGGCCGTCTATTGACCTCAGAAATTTGCATAATTTGTGGCGGTCACGTGGCGGAGAGAGAGGTCAAGTGAACTATAGTTCCGGCAGAAGGACCAAAAGCTACCTCTAACACAGGAGAGTTCCAATTGTTGGAGGGGATGTATTCAGGATGAATTCATCCGCGGTGATGCGGTTTGGCCGCGGTTTTGGCGGTGATTCGGTCTCGGGAAAAAGCTTCCGCGGAGAAAAAGTAGTCCCTAGATAAAATGGTCCGATGGGGTCGAGTGAGGTATCCAAGTGAAGCTTATGTGAAGGGGCATCTACTGGGCTGGGTGTGGGGTTGACATATCGGCATTCTGCGCATGCGCGGTGGCCCAAGGGTATGGAAATAGCCGTTTTGGAGCTAGGGGAGACCCTAATGGTCCAATGGGGTCGAGTGAGGTATCAAAGTGAAGCTTATGTGAAGGGGCATCTGATGGTCTGGGTGTGGGGTTGAACTATCGGCATTCGGCGCATGCGCGGTGGCCCAAGGGTATGAAAATAGACGTGTTGGGATGTAGGGGAGTCCCTAATGGTCCAATGGGGTCGAGTGAGGTATCAAAGTGAAGCTTATGTGAAGGGGCATCTGACTGGACTAGCGGCTCGGGCGTTGTCACCATTCTGCGCATGCGCATAGACGTTTTGGGATGTAGGGGAGCCCGTAATGGTCCAATGGGGGCGAGTGAGGTATCAAAGTGAAGCCTAGGTGAAGGGGCATCTGATGGGTTGGGTGTGCGGTAGGAATATCATTCTGCGCATGCGCAGATGCAATGCGGAGCTCTCGTCCAATCAGAAGCGAGTATTTCAAATCCGTCACACAGCACTCGTCCAATCAGAAGCGAGTATTTTGACCCGGTGCATTATGGGGCATATCCAAGATGGCGGCACGTATGTTGAAGATGGCGGCACATCCGGTGTCGAAAACTGGCCATTTTATCGGGATGTGGTCACCTAGTGTCGAAAACTGGACCCTGTATGGGTCCCGCTAGACGTTTTGGGAGCTAGGGGAGTTACTCATGGCCCGATGGGGTCGAGTGAGGTATCAAAGTGAAGCTTATGTGAAGGGACATCTGACTGGACTAGCGTCTCGGGCGTTGTCACCATTCTGCGCATGCGCATAGACGTTTTGAGATGTAGGGGAGCCCCTAATGGTCCAATGGGGTCGAGTGAGGTATCAAAGTGAAGCCTAGGTAAAGGGGCATCTGATGGATTGGGTGTGCGGTAGGAATATCATTCTGCGCATGCGCAGATGCAATGCGGAGCTCTCGTCCAATCAAAAGCGAGTATTTCAAATCCGCCACGGAGCTCTCGTCCAATCAGAAGCGTGTATTTTGACCCGGTGCATTATGGGACATATCCAAGATGGCGGCACGTATGTTCAAGATGGCGGCACATCCGGTGTCGAAAACTGGCCATTTTTGTCGGGATGTGGTCACCTAGTGTCGAAAACTGGACCCTGTATGGGTCCCGCTAGACGTGTTGGAGCTAGGGGAGCCACGAATGGTCCAATGGGGTCGAGTGAGGTATCGAAGCGAAGCATTCGTGAAGGGGCATCTGATGGGCTGTGTGTGGGGTTGAACTAGCGGCATTCTGCGCATGCGCAGTCTGGCCGTAGTATAGAAATAGACGTGTTGGGGTGTAGGTGGGCCCCTAGTGGGTCGATGGGATCGAGTGAGGAATCCATGTGAAGCCTAGGTGAGGGAGTTACACTAGGGTGTCGTTTCCATTCTGCTGCGCAGGTCACGTCGGGGGTTGACACGTCCGTGTGTTCAACCTCCGGGTTTTGTTTTTCCCGCCCCGGCCCCCCAGCGCGAGCGGCGCGCGCTCGCGTCATCACGCGGATGATTGTCGGATCTGTATTATGCAATCGGATAGCGGTTGTCGTGAAAAAAACAACAAGTTTAGCAATGTTTATATAGTTTATTACTCCCAATGTTACATCATACCCAGGCTGGGGGAGCCGCCCTGGGTATGTTTAGTATGTTCACAGCAAAACAAATTGAAATATCAAACACCATGTTTTATTATTTAACACATTGTCACATTAGGTACAAGTGTTTCCTGAGCTCAAGTCAGCGAGCAGCATGTAGACATAGAGTGTGTGTACGGCATGATATTCATCAGTGCACGGGTGACGCATTCAACCGATGGGGGTGATCGGTCAGCTTGGTCAGGAAAAACGTGACATTGGTTACCCTCTCTACCACCCATTGAATGTTGGGGCGTTGACGATGCGCCCATCTCAAGGCATCCACGGTGTCCAGTATCTCCAGCATCGTCTCTAGTGACCCCCGGTTAATGATGGTGACCGGCTGGTCAAACACATGGTTGTTGGCACTGGGATAATAATACTGTAACTGGTCCGTCTTTTTGTGACGTAAGATGTACCCGAAAGCGACATTCAATGTAAAGGCCGTAGTTTGATCGTTGAAGATTGCTTCCACGTAGCTGCGTAGACAGGTGCGGTTGGTCAGTGGGAAATTGTAGATATCTTGAGGGTGGAAACAGTACCGTGTCATGGACCAATGGCGCCGATCGATGTCACTGATTGGATGGTTGTCCTGTAAGAGATCGCTAGGAACATTTATGGGCTCCACCAGAAAATGTTCGATGTTGTCAGGACTCGAAACCGTAACGCTGGGGTCCAGCTGGATATTCAGGCTCTTCAGAACTGTGGGTATAGGCGGGTTCTCCGTCATCGCATCACCAGTGGCGTTCGTCTCCCCGGGCTTATCTTCACTGCGTCTGACCTTCCGTGTCTCCTCTTCAGTAGGAGGTTGTCGTTCATGCTCATGGGCATGAATCAAACGTTGGTGTCGCAGCAACTGACTGGTCAGTTTGAAAAGCCGACCACAATCCTCGCATGGACGCTTGGGTGGCCCATGAATTGAACGTTCATGGCGCAGTAAAGCATCTTCCCGATTAAATGACCGTGCGCAGGTTATACAAGTATACCGTCCGCCGTTGTGGATGGAGGACTCGTGTCGTCGCAAATCTTCTGGGCGAGTAAACAGCTTCTGGCAAGTAGTACAAGTGAACATCTTGGTGGTTGATAGAGTGTCTGATGAAATGGCAAGGCCGGTTTCCTTTTATAGCACGCTAGCTGGTAATCTATTTTTAGCACACTCTACCCCAAGTCGAGGATCGAGACTGGTGTACTGGTGTACGACTGAGCCGCATTGCACGCGCGCGCGCATGAAGACCCTCATACATACCCAATGCAGGCGCAGACGCGAAGTGCCCGGATGATAGACACAGACGATCCGAAAAGACACGGACTTTACCGAAAAGACACGGACTTTACCGAAAAGACACGGACGTACCCGAAAAGACACGGACGTACACGAAAAGACACGAAGGTGAACGCCATTGTGGGAAACCCCCACAGACAGGTCAGTACATGCATTCCTATGATGTTCACGCATAATAAAAAGGATTGACCTGTAATCTGGGTTGTTGTTGTTGCTCCCTTTTTTGGAATAACCCATCAGAATAGTACGTATCACGGACTACACCCGTAGAGCTACATCTGGTCTATAAAACACGTCTCTCGGGATCACACACCTTCATTTCTACAGAGCCATGACGGAGATCCAGCCCTGTGCGACTCGCATTTTACAGCATGCCACCGCGGTGAATTCATTCACGGGTTACCGAGCAGTGGTCCGGTCCATGTTTGCAGATGGCGATGACAACGAGGGACGACGCCAGATCCTGAACGAGTTCACAGAAGCGGTCCTCCACAGAGTGCACTCGATGGAGAGGCGTGCCATCACTCACCACTACTGGACTATGACAGCCATCCTTGATGCTCGGGCTATGGACCACGAGCGCTCACGCCGGAACCAGCTACGGCTGGTTGGCCTCATACTAGTCTGTGCCCTATTGACCCTGGCGCTGTGGTATTGACACTATAAATACGAGGGTCAGACAGAGTGTGTGTCATTCACCGTTCGACATTTGGAGCAAGCATGTCATCCGACCTACGAGCCATCCTGCCCCTTACACCCCAGGTGGGGTTACACGTCTATGAAGATAAAGTCACCCTGGTGGAAGACCGTGGAGCTATTTGCTGGGCGCCCGCTGAGACCGTATCGAATACGGTGACACTACCTCGTGACGGCTGGACCAAATTTAAACGGATGTTGAGCGGTGAGCTCGACGGACACCTCATCCACATAGACAATGCCATCTACGTATACCGTACCTCCCTCTTCCTACGCCTGGGCCGCTACCAAGACCCCACGCGAGGCTTCACCCTAGACCCCGCTCTGTGGTCAGCCTTGGAGAAAGTGGTGCCTATTGTTGACCGGACGAGCGATCATCAGACCAGTTGGCGTGGGCTCGTACTATGGAGGACGCGCTGGCTGAACCCCATGAACAACTACATGAACCCGACGACGACGATGCCATTGATTACCCGGCTAGACTCAGTCAGCCCAGTGACATGACCACCTGATCCTTTGATCTCACGGGGTTGTCCCTATAAATACGAGAGACAGTCAAATCTGGTACCATTCACGTACTGACCATGGCGGAGCATATGATACTGGCGTATCTCAGCTTGACCCCCGAGGTTTTCCTGCACGTGTATGCGGATAAGGTCGATATCATGGAGGAGGTGGGAGACATCTGTGATGCGGACCCTACACAACCGTGCCCGGCTCACATTCGTCTGTCCCGGGAGGGCTGGACCAAATTCAAACGGGTGTTGTCTGGTGAACTGGACGGCGATCTCATCCACTTGTGTCACGATGTGTACATCCGACGCGGCCCTTTCTTTGCTCAATTGGCTCGGCTAGATGGGGGTACAGTGCATTTTACCCTTCACCCTGATCTATGGTCTGCATTGGAAGATGCCGTGGTAGATGTGGATGAAGTGTTTATCAAGCGGTCATCAGACGAGTTGGACTGGTCATTGACCATGGACACTGTGAAAGCCAATGAAGAAAATCAGAAAGAAACTCCGGCCCAAGATATACCCGTTATAAATAAACGATAGAGCCAGGGTCCATCATCATTGTGTCACTATGAAGCGCTGGGAGAAGGTGTTGGATAACTTATAATACAGTCCCGACAGTCCGGCGGCCTATAGTGCATTGTCGGCTCTCTATCGAGCGGCCAAACCCCAGGGGATACAACGTGCCCAAGTCCGAGATTGGTTAAGAAAACAAGACACCTATACCTTACATCGATCTGTCCGTCGCCATTTTCTACGGAACCGGGTCATCGTGGGAGGAATAGATGCCCAGTGACAAGCGGATTTGGTCGATATGAGCGCCTTTGCCAAACACAACGATGGGAATCGGTATATCTTGACGTGCATCGATATCCTATCCAAGTATGCGTGGGTGGTACCCATCCGGACGAAAACGGGGGCGAATCTCATAGCGGCGTTCAAAGACATCTTCAAGACCGGGCGCAAACCTTTGTATTTGCAAACCGACGAAGGCACGGAATTCCTCAACAGACCGTTCCAACAGTTTCTGAAAGCCCAGAAGGTGTTTTTCTTCCATACGTACAACGAGACCAAGGCTTCCGTGGTGGAAAGGTTCAACAGGACATTCAAAGGCCGTATGTATAAATATTTCACCTATAAGAATACAAGGCGGTACATCGATGTTCTCCCGAAACTTGTGAGGGGTTACAATCGAGCCTATCATCGAAGTATAGAGAGAGCCCCCATTACCGTGACCCAACGCAATGAAGCCCAAGTCCGGCGTGTCTTGTACCCCAGGCCATCGCAGCGAACGCCGAAGGCGGTGTACAAGGTCGGGGACCCTGTACGGATCAGTAAAGTCAAGGGCAAGTTCGAGAAAAGTTACTTGCCCAACTGGAGCGATGAGCACTTCCTGATTAAACGGCGCCTACCCCGACAGCGGCGAGTCTATGAACTGGAAGATCTTCAAGGGGAACCGTTGCTAGGGACGTTTTACGAGACGGAATTACAGCCTGTCGTAAAAACACAGCAAGACTACTACACGGTGGAGCAGATTTTGAAAACGGAACGTCGACATGGCAAACTGTTTCATTTCGTGAAATGGCAAGGTTGGCCCAGTTCCTTCAATTCCTGGGTCGCTGCCAACCAGGTGAAACGACTATAAAGCCAGACACCACTGCCGTCCTCCTTCATTCCACGTCCGACCACAGTGCTATGGACCAACAGCAGCTGCCTCTGAAGACAGCGTCTCGCAAAACGCGCAAAACGCAAGTGGTCTTTGGGGTGCTATTGCTAACCCTGCTGAGTGTGTTGTACGGAGGTGTGTTTTACGACGTAGCCTATGTCAGCACGTTACTTAACAAACTGAGAACACCAGGCACCAGCGAAACCGGTCTACAGAGAGCACCAGTCGTATCGAGCCCAGTCACCACCACCACACCCCGTGTACAAGCCACGTCGAGCGTAAGCTCTACACCTACACCAAGTACGCCCACTACGTCTGAACACCCACCGGATTTCATCCCTCACAGTGAAACGACGACCCACGTTGTATCCACCCCCAGCACCATCCCTGACAGTGAACAGACAACGACGACCGACGTTGTACCCACCACCACTCCAGTTCACTCGTACGAAATTTACAAGAGCGGGTTACCACGACAACGGATACACCTCGAACCATGGACCCTGGGTGGCAGCATCCCTTCACTTGCGTCATCGCAGGACCGACGGGTTCCGGCAAAACGCACTTCGTCAGGAAGCTCCTTCAACACGCCGACAGCATGATCACCCCACCTATTGCTCGAGTCGTGTGGTGTTACGGAGAATGGCAGGAAGCGTATGCAGCAATGCCCCACATCACGTTCGTGGAAGGCCTACCCAACCTGGCCGATTTGGAACCCGACACCTTGGTGGTTCTGGATGATCTCATGGCGGAGACGGATGCACGGGTCACCCAACTCTTTACCAAAGGCAGCCATCATCGACGGCTCAGCATCATCTACATTGTGCAGAATCTGTTCAGTAAAAACAAAGAACATCGGAATATCAGCTTAAATGCCCACTACCTGGTGGTCTTCAAAAACCCGAGAGATACCACTCAACTGCTGCACCTGGCGAGACAGATGTATCCCGGCCGCACACCGTTTGCGTTGGAAGCCTTCAAAGATGCCACAACCCCTCAGCACGGGTATATGCTCTTCGACCTCAAGCAAGCCACCCCCGACCATCTTCGACTACGGACCGGCATCTTTCCCGGAGAGGCCCACCACGTGTACATGCAAAAATAATGTAAACACACTCACAGTGGCTCCCCCAGCTGGGGTCTGTGTGTTTGATGATGGGGAATAATAAAAAGAATGAATACCACAGCAGGGTTGACTTTGTCTCTGAGGTAGATAACAAGTGAGAAATGACTACATTGTAGTCAAAACCTGCGGCAGTGGCAATAATACAGTGAAAGGCATATCAGCGGAGGTAGTGGTAATGGTAGAAAAAACATCTGCCAGTGTTTTCATGCCCAGGGAAGTAATTTCCAGATTCTAACTCACAATTGTAGGAATTGCCTAATAGGTCTGATACCATATATATATATATTCACTTTCCCCGTTCAAAATCCAACGATTTTGACTGGTCCATGCCGTCTATACTGAATTGACAGACGAAGTCACAATTATCGGTTTGGCAATATCTTGGTATAAGTATCGTGTATGCCAAATTTCAAAACATTCGGTTCAGCCGTTGATTTTTGCAAATCAAAAAGGCTTTCAAATATTTGGAATCCAAATAAATTTCAAGGGTTTAGTCATAGCGCAAAAATCTACGCTCTTCAGTCTCCCTTCTCGCTTACGTTGCCGAGCATAATGGAAAGTTTATATTTCCTTAATTTTCAATGAATTTAGTATAAGGTCTATCACTCTGATCTGTGAAACTGTCAAACTATCAAACTGTCCAAGAGGCATAATGACACTTTTCACTATTAAATTAAGGCCTGTGACAGTCTTGATATTCAATTAGACTAATTAATTAAGTTTCTGTATTTGCGTGTCACCTGCAAACTAAATACCTTGACACTATTTTCCATGCAGCGAGTCAATACCAAGATATTAACTATTTCATTCTTAGGAAATATCATCTCATCTGGCAAGTTCTACCTTGCCTTTTCGAAGGTAATTTAAGTAGAAAATGTCAGGGCTAGTTCACTAAACAAGGTATGTGTGTAAGAGAATGATGTCGAATTCTTCTCTCCTGGAAATCAAGGCCCTAGCTTTTGACAACGAGGACAAATAGATCGCTTTTATGGTCAGCATGTGCTAATAAATAACGTCCTTCCATTCGTAAAACTGACAAAGTAACGTAAATTGTGTATAGAACCAGTAAATTCTAGCAGAATTGGGCTCTGACTTGAGAGAATGATGTCAAATGCAATATGTTTTTGCGCATTGTCTGCTGATACACATAAGTATTGAATTTACGTAAGTGATTAATGCTATTCTAAAGGGATTATGAGTGCGGAAGAGGACGGGAATATCAATACCAACGAATCAAGGCCCTGGCTTGCGAGAATGAGGATAGAGAGGCTGTGTTCTGAAAGAGAATCATTCAAAATAGCTATTTGCCGAATGTCATGCAACCGAAAGTGCACAATATAACTGCACGACTGCGAGGTATTGTTCGCGCACAGGGGTGTCCAACTCATTAAATACTACATAGTCATTTCTGTCTCTTCGAAGTGGGCTACCATTTGAAATTGTCCTGTAATGAGTGAGTCCATCTGAATCCTTCCGTCGGCAAAATAATCATTCGAGATTCAAGATTTTATTGTACAAACACCAGTCAAAGGCAGAGTACAAAATCTTAAGAGGAATACAACTAGAGAAAAAATGGAACAGTGACATGAATATTAATATTTATATATATGTTATATCTGAGAGATATGTTATATTTGAGTGTTACTGTTGATATTAGAACCTTGATTTTTAGGATTAAAGTGCATCAGGGGACTGTTGCCAGCATGTTTCGAGTGGACCTACTTTTGATGAAAATGTCTGGTGATTTTTGATTAAAATCACTGGTGATTCTAACTTGGGCCGTGCCCATCTTAAAATTGGCAGGATTTCAACTGGGGGTCCAAGAATTCAGTGCGTGTCTGAGTTCTAATGCATACACTACTTCGTAGGTCCTCTGACGTTATTCACACTGGGCATGAAGGTGCATTAGGGGACTGTTGCCAGCATTTTTCGAGTGGACCTACTTTTGATGAAAATTTCTGGGGATATTTGATTAAAATCACTGGTGATTCTAACTTGGGCCGTGCCCATCTTAATATTGGCAGGATTTCAACTGGGGGCCCAAGAGCACAGTGCGTGTCGGAGTCCTAACGCCTACCCTACTTCGTAGGTCCTTTGACGTTATTCACACTATTCTCATATATAATAATTAACGAAGCAATAATTCATTCCATCGAATATAGTTGCAAATGAATTCAAACGCGCTTGAAGACAGTATTGTCATGTGAGATCGGAGGTTGAAAAGAAAAGTGTGGCAGAGATCACACTCTCTTAGCGCATGCGCATTTCAAAAAGTCACAAGAACAAGAACAACAAGAAGAACAACAACAACGCGAGCCTCTCGTAGACCTGCGTGCCGCAGGTAAAAAGAGCAGCGTTGTGGGTTCTGGCATTAGTTGTACAGGATGTCTGCGCGAGAACGGAAGCACGCTCCCACGCTCCGTGTATTGAAGATGGCCCCACCCGAGTTAGTCCGAACCATTGTACGCGGTGCGGACCCTGACTTTGTACGCTGTCTGTGCGAGATCGGGTACAACCTGTTAAAAGGCAACGTACCACTGACTCCGGCTCAGAAGACCAAGTTGGCCAAGCATAAGACAGGTCTCCGAACCTTAGTCCACAAGCGGGTCCCTCAAACACAAAAGAAAAAGGTGTTACAGAAAGGCGGCTTTCTCGGGGCCATCTCAGCACCGTTGGCCGCTTCCGTGTTGGGTCCAGTATTGGGTGGACTCTTCGGCCGACAATGAACCACACGAAAAAAATGGTCCTCGTCGAACCACGGTTCCTGCAAAACCTCCAATCACCCTACCCTGTCCCACCTACGGTGAAGACCATAAACAGCCTCGATGGAGAGATGCAACAGATCTTACAGAGACCGGGGTTAAGCGACAGTGAGAAAGTACAACGGTACAATGAGACGCTTCAACGGTACATGACGTTCATGGACCAATACAAAACCCTGCCTACCCCAGCAACAGCACCACCACCACCAACACCACCACCACGTGACAGACCGCCGACCTCAGCACCGTTCCAACAGCCGGGTGGGGTAGCCCCCACAGCCCCACAGTGGGTGGAAGACGAAGTGCTGAAGAGTGTACCTGCATCGTTCAAGAAACAAGCTGGCCTGGTATTACAACGGATGAAACAGAATCCTAACATGACTTGGAATGATAAAGGCGAACTCCTGGTACAGAATCAGGTGGTCCCCGGCACCCACATGACGGATTTAGTGAATGATCTGATGCGTCAACGCAGATCGCACACGGATCCTCGAGGATGGGAGGTCTTCGCTCAAGGCTTGAAAGACATGCATGTACCACAGGAATTGGTGGGGAACCCCCACCGCTGGGCCTTTATGCAGCGTGACTCACCGACTCGTGCACCACGACTCTCACCACAACCTTGGGAAGCCGACTGGGAACCGGAGTCACCCCCCAAAACTCCACCACCACAACGGGCACCTTCTTTTCAAACCTTTAAAAAAACACCCTCGATCAGGACACCCCACATCTCCAGAGCCGTGACACGTAGCAAGTCAACGCGACGAACACGACGCCGGACACAACCGCCCAAGGTCTGGAACACCTATTAAAACCAACAGCAGCAGCAGGACAGCTCAGTCGCCATGTTTTACCTGACCCTACCCAGTAACAGTTCGCTGGATGTGTTTCCTGACAACACCGTGGCCAAGTACGTCACCCAGTTACCACAACCGTTACATTTACCTGGACGCTGGGAATGTGGCCTCGTGGATAGCCAATACCCTTACTCGTGGTACAACGTGCGAGCCAATGAAGTGTGGTACGAGGTGACCTACGAAGGCAAAAACACCTGACTCACCCTGCCCGAAGGCCAATACGATACCCCCAAGGAGTTCATGGGTGGGCTGTCAAGACTGATGCATTATAAGGCTCTACGGGGGGTGACGAATACTTCAAAACCCATCAAAGCCTATCCCTTCAAGAATCACGTGGGCTTCGATTACAACGCACACAACGACAAGGCAGAGCTTATCGTGACCGGCAAGGCGAGTGTCGTACTGAGTCCTATCCTACAGCAAATGCTGGGTTTCGATCTAAAGACGTTCGCTGGTCCCACCGAACACCATGGCGAGATGCCGATGGATATGAAGTCGGGTATGTACGGACTCTACGTCTACTCGGACGTGGTGGACAACCACATCGTGGGCGATATCAGCACACCTCTTTTACGGGTGGTCCCCATTAAAAAGACGTATGGAGGTCAAGTCACCCACAGTTTCAGCAACATGCTCTACTTGCCCGTACGACAAACTGACATCAACACGATCACGGTGGATATAAGAGATGACACGGGACGACCGGTGGCATTCGAACGAGGAAAAGTGGTGCTGACACTTCATTTTCGACAAGCACGTGCTCCCCACTTTGCATAATGAAAGTACCTTACGAGTGCGATGCACGCAGCTATGCGACTATTATGCCCAACAGGCCGGGGGTGGCTTTCCGGTCTTTAGCGGTGCACGCATGCAACGAGGACATGGACTGGGGAACATACTCGGCAGCATCGTCAAAACGTTCCTGCCCTTGGTGACGCGTGGGGTGAAAGCAATGGGCAAACAAGCGGTACGCAGTGGACTGCAAGTGGCCGGTGATGTCTTGGGGGGTACGGCACCCAAAGAATCCTTGAAACGGCGGGCCAAAGAAGCGGGAGGCGTCTTGGTGGCCAAAGCACAACGCATCGTAGGGAATAAAAGAGCTGCCCCACCGAGACCACGCACCAGTCGACGACCGACCCAGCGACGACGCACATCGAAGAAGACAAAGGATATCTTTTCTTTAAACATGTCCTTGATCCACGCCGAGTCCTGCCCCTCCACCAACAGTGAATTTGATTTGTGGACCGTGCCGCCCACACAGACCAGTGTCGAACAAGGATTATGGGTGGAGCATCTCCCGCTCTCCAGCATCAACGAAACCGGGCCCATCGAGTTCACCATCAGTAATGCGGATACGGCCTATGTGGATTTAGCCCATACATACTTGTATGTGAAAGCCAAGGTGGTCAATGGAGCTGGCACCAGAATCGCTGACCAATCTCTGGCTGCACTCGATGTTTCAGCAGGTGGATATTTTTCTCAGCGACAAACCCATCAGTGACTCCACCAACACGTACCCCTATCGAGCCTACATCGAGACCCTGTTGTCGTATGGCCGAGAGGCTGAAAATCTCAGCTGACAACCGCTTTATTCTACAAGGACACGCCCGAGCACATGGACACGGTGGACAACGGGGGATATAACAAACGGAAGGCTTTCACTGCGAACAGTGCCTCGGTGGATATGATGGGTCGACTGCACGCAGACATGTTCATGCAAGACCGGTACCTCTTGAACGAGATCCCCATCAAAATCCGACTGATACGGGCGCCTCCGACCTTCGCCTTGATGGCCACTAACGTAGAGGGGCATGCAGCGGACTATAAGATTGTCATCCAAGACGCAGTCCTGTATGTCCGAAAAGTGAAACCGAATCCAGCCGTTCAATTGGGACACATGAAAGCCTTGGAAACAAAACCAGCCCAGTACCCTATCCGACGTGTACAAACCAAAGTGTTCTCTGTGCCTGCTGGAAATATGGGCGCCAACAAAGAAAACCTGTTCCTGGGGGAACTACCCAAGCGATTGATCCTGGCCTGTGTGGAAAATACCAGTTTCAGCGGAGCCTACCCAGAGAATCCGTTTGACTTTCAACATTTCGGCATCAATTTGTGGCCCTGCATGTGGATGGACAACAGGTGCCAGCCACGGCCTTAACACCGAACTTTGGGCGGAGGAATTTCATTCGAGCCTATCAGAGCCTGTTTACAGCCACAGGTCAAATCAACCAGGACGAAGGGAATATGGTCAGTCGGGAGGACTACGCGAACGGATACACGTTGTTCTGTTTCGATCTGACCCCACCTTAGAGAACGACCATCAGCTGGCCCTGGCCAAGCAAGGCAACTTACGGTTGGAAATCCACTTTGCACGAGCCCTGGCGACCACCGTCAATGTGATCTGCTACGCCGAGTTTGACAACATCATTCAAGCGGACAAGGCGCGCAACGTCCTGTGTGACTTCTCCACCTAACATGGATACAGACCAGATAACCACCGTGCTGGAGAATGACCCAGAGACACGTATGGTCTTTCAAGGGGTGTTCGCCCGGGATGTGTTTCCGTTAGACCGTGTGTATCCTGCTGCTTACGTTCTCAACACGGACCCGATGGATCGGCCCGGTGAACACTGGGTGACCGTGTACTTGACAGAACAGCAGGGCGAATACTTTGACCCGTACGGCCTGCCACCCCTCCAGCCCGATTTAACAGACTTCATGGATCAAGGCACAGAGACGTGGTGTTGGAACAGTCAAACGTTGCAAAGCCTGACCAGTGGCGTGTGCGGACAATATTGCTTGTTTTACCTGTACCATCGATGCCGGGGAAGACCCTTATCTACCATCGTACAGATGTTTGACGAGTACCCCCAGGCCGAGGACCGCGATGTACTCGTCTATGACTGGGCCGCCCATCATTTCAATGTACAAGCCCCGTTCTGGGCTTAAGTTAATTACAAGCCCCTTGTTCTGGGCTTAAGTTTACAAGCCCCCTGTTCTGGGCTTCAGTGTGGAAGCCCCTTGTTCTGGGCTTCAATTAATTACAAGCCCCTAGTTCTGGGCTTCAGTTTTCACGTGGTTGTTCTCACGTTGTTGTTGTTGTTCACTGAATAAAAAAATGAGATCTCACCAAAAAACCCTGTCTTGTGTGTTTTATTCATAATGCATCAATGCCCAATATGGAGATTCAGTCAAACTGAAATCAGTGGTGTAGGATGGGGCCAAAATGTAACCCATCAATGTTAGAATGCAAGAGCACTATAGTAAAAATAGAGAGCCAATGAAATCAGCCTACAGACCAAGTACGTGTTTTGGTCTAGGTTTGGAGCGGGCATTTCATTGAGGTACGTGTATACGGTGAGTGAAGAGACTCGTCCAACACGTATAGATTATGTTGATGACTATAAGTTCTATGTAACCCATGAATGTTAGAATGCAAGAGCACTATAGTAAAAATAGAGAGCCAATGAAATCAGCCTACAGACCAAGTACGTGTTTTTGGTCTAGGTTTGGAGCGGACAATTCATTGAGGTACGTGTATACGGTGAGTGAAGAGACTCGTCCAACACGTATAGATTATTACTATAAGTTCTATGAGCATAATGCATGAAACTGGTTTTGAACACCGTATTAGCCAATCAGTGGCCTAGAATGGAGCCAAAGGTAACCCATCCATGTCCAGAAAACATTACCTGGGTGTACAAGAACCCAGATGTAGGCGCGGACGTCAGCGAAAGCACACCGTGAGTACCCCAATTCGATTGGCTGATTGTTCGACCGCTGATTGGCTCTTTTTCTCGACCGCTGACTGGTCCAAATGGAACTGCCCATCTTTCCCAGGTTCATCTAGAATCCCCCTTTTTGTGCTCAAGCTCTGACTATCGCGATGCCGCAACATTGTCTCATTGGACATTGGACCGTCTGACCTGGAGGTGACCCTTTGACCTGACATGCGTCCGCGCGCGCACTGCCGGGGATGACGCGCACTTCCGGAGAACCAGCGCGCGCCGCTCGCGCTGGGGGGCGCCGGGGCGGGGCCGCGCCGGGAAAACACCTCGGAGGGTTGAACATACGGACGTCTAAGAGGAAACATTGGAACTCTTCTATGTTTGGAGGTAGTTTTAGTGAAAAACCCGGAAGTGACGTCACAACCCCCACGTGACCTGCGCAACAGAATGGATACGACACCCTAGTGTAACTCCCTCACCTAGGCTTCACATGGATACCTCACTCGATCCCACTGGACCAGTAGTAACTCCCCTAGCTCCAACACGTCTATTTCTATACTACGGCCAGACTGCGCATGCGCAGAATGCCGCTAGTTCAAACCCACTAGTCCAGTCAGATGCCCCTTCACGAAGGCTTCACTAGGATACCTCACTCGACCCCATCGGACCAGTAGTAGCTCCCCTAGCTCCAACACGGCTATTTCCATACCCTTGGGCCACCGCGCATGCGCAGAATGACGCTAGTTCAAACCCGCTAGTCCAGTCAGATGCCCCTTCACCTAGGCTTCACTTGGATACCTCACTCAACTCCATCGGCCCATGAGTAGCTTCGCTAGCTCCAACACGGCTATTTCCACACCCTTGGGCCACCGCGCATGCGCAGAAGGCCGATATTTCAACCCCACACCCAACCCAGTCAGATGCCCCTTCACCTAGGCTTCACTTGGATACCTCACTCGACCCCATCGGACCAGTAGTAACTCACCTAGCTCCCAACACGGCTATTATTACAAGCGTCTAGTCCGTCATTCATAATCCAGCCGTCGTCCATTAGAGAATATCCGCGTCCATAATCCAAAGACCTATTCCATTTTCCACATAACAGTATTAGCACCAAATTCAAAAAGACAATCATAGTATACATAAACATAGGCTTGTTTGCTGCAAGAGAGAAGCGGTCATACCCTTGGGCCACCGCGCATGCGCAGAATGACGCTATTTCAAACCCACTAGTCCAGTCAGATGCCCCCTCACCTAGGCTTCACTTTGATACCTCACTCGACCCCACTGGCCAGTAGTAACTCCCCTAGCTCCCAACACGGCTATTTCCATACCCTTGGGCCACCGCGCATGCGCAGAAGGCCGATATGTCAAACCCGCTAGTCCAGTCAGATGCCCCTTCACCTAAGCTTCACTTTGATACCTCACTCGACCCCATCGGACCAGTAGTAACTCATCTAGCTCCCAACACGGCTATTTCCATACCCTTGGGCCACCGCGCATGCGCAGAATGACGCTATTTCAAACCCACTAGTCCAGTCAGATGCCCCCTCACCTAGGCTTGACTTTGATACCTCACTCGACCCCACTGGACCAGTAGTAACTCCCCTAGCTCCAACACGGCTATTTCCATACTCTTGGTGTACACGAGTTGTCTCCCTTGCGTCAATGTGTGCAGATGGCGCTACGGTCGACGCCGTGATGTGGAAAGGGCGTCCCAACACCATCCTGGAGCCGCCATTTTGTTTGTTGATTTTCTGCGGAGATACACGGGACAATAAACGCTCGACCCTAGGGTGGTACAGATGCTAGACTGATCCTATTAACATGGTACAACACCTATAGATTATGTTTATTATTATTATATGGCTTAGACGTTTTTTGAGGGTAATGTGAGGGCTTTTTCTCCCCGTGACCTCCCCACCGCCTCGTTTGCTCCCTTGCGCCGCCATTTTGGTCCCACCACCTCCACCACCCACAAGCCGCCATTTTGGTCCCACCACCTCCACCTCCCACACTGGCCGCCATTTTGGTCCCACCACCTCCACCACCCACAAGCCGCCATTTGGTCCCACCACCTCCACCTCCCACAAGGCCGCCATTTTGGTCCCACCACCTCCACCACCCACATCAGCCGCCATTTTGTCCCATCCCATCCCACATCTACCACCATCTAAACATGCCTTGATCACGTGATCGTCATTGGGAAACCCCCACTGGGGAATCCCCCACTGGGAAACCCCGCCACACTTCCGCCACAATGTGACGTCATTAAGTAGGTCAATGAGGTTCAATTTCAACTTTATATACTACTAACGCCTTATCTTAACTCCTTAACGCCCTATCCTAGCGCCCTAACGCGCATAGACCAGCCAATCAGCGGGCTATGTAAGTAACCAATCAATGCTTGGTCGACATCGGGCCTTACAGACTAGTCTTTTGTGTTAAATGCCGTCATTTTCATCTGACGACGATACAGCTCACCAATCCCCAGTGTACGAGTTGTCACAGCGAAACAGCTCACCAATTACCAATATACGAGTTGTCAGAGCATTTCCATCATAGCGCTCTAGATTTGTATCTAATACCGCTTATGCCGGTGCTAGGGGCCGTGTGGTCATATCATCCAAGTTGCCACATGAACATGCACAATAAAAGCGTACCTGAGATACAAAACATATCACGAATCGTTAGATTCTTGATATGTGCTTTAGAATAGGTTAACCGGAAGACTTTTCTGTCATGTGGCTCTGTCAGTATGTCGGCACTTCTTCCCACTTCCCTTATATGTGTTGTAATCACGGCATTCACGGCGTACACACCGCGACATGTAAAAGCATGTAACAAAATGTAGCACTATATGTGCTGGTCCACACATGTGGGACGTGGGTTCGAATCCCCCTCCTGACACGCACCTTTTTCGTTATTCTTCGCCGTGTTGTAAAACAAATATAGCAATATATATGAATCATCATGACCACGATAACCAGCGTTGGTCAGGATGGCCGAGTTGTCTAAGACGCCAGTCTCAAGGTCTATGAATTTGCTTTCCTCGGGGTATGGGTATACTGATCTGCACATGCGGGCGTGGGTTCGAATCCCATTCCTGACACGCAACGTTTTACTGGTCACACGAAGTGATAGAAACAAGAATGTTGTTGTTGTTGTTGTTGTTTAGATAGTGTAGTCTCTCAAATCCGGGTAAATAAAAGTCAAGGAAGTAATCCAGTTTAGTAGTACTGAAAGCAGAATCTATCACGGTGAATTTTCCGGAGAATTTTGTGGAAAACCCCTGTTGTATTTATAGATCACTTAGGAGTAGTAGAGAAAGGGGAGTTTCAGAAGTACAGACATAGGCTCTTGTCCAATTAGAAGCCGTCGTTTGAGAAAGTTTAATCTTCGGCCAGAATCCCTTTTGGCCTAATCGTCGATGGCCCACGGCGACCCCAAATTGACCTCCAAAAGTTGCATATGACCTCTGTGACGTCCCTTCCGGATACGCTGGGGTAACTCTACCAGGTAGACAGAGCGAACATGGTCACCTCTCTCCAAACGTGCTTGTTGTACCTCCGAAACCACCTTTCTCTACTACTCCCAAGTGATCTATAAATAGAACAAGGGTTTTCCAGAAAATTCCCCGAAAAATTAACCCTGATAGTTTCTGCTTTATGTACTACTAAACTGGATTACTTCACTTGACTTTTACTTACCCGGAATTGAGAGACTACATTATCTCAACAACAACAACAACAGCAACAACAACAACAACAATATTCGCATGTCTATGACCCCGTGTGACCAGTAAAATGGTCCGTTTCAGGAGTGGGATTCGAACCCACGCCCGCATGTGCAGACCAGTATACCCATACCCCGGGGAAGACAATTTCATAGATCTTGAGACTGGCGCTTTAGACCACTTGGCCATCCTGACCAACGCTGGTTATTGTGGTCATAATGATTTATATATAGTGCTATATTTGTACAATGGTTTACAACATGGCGAAGAATAACGATAAAGGTGCGTGTCAGAAGGGTGATTCGATCCCACGTCCCACATATGTGGACCAGCACTTAAGACTACCGCCTTAGACCACTCGGCCATCCTGACCAACGTTTATTGTTATGGACACAATGAGTCATATATAGTGCTACATTTTGTTACATGCTTTTACATGTCGCGGTGTGTACGCCGTGAATGCCCTTATGGCTGCACTGATTGGTTACTTCCCCAGCCCGCCGATAGTCTTTGCGCGTTAGGGCGTTAAGATAGGGCGTTTAGGCCTTAAGATAAAGCGTTAAGGCGTTGAGACGGGCGTTAAGGCATTGAGTCTGGCGTTAAGGCGTATAGATAGGGCGTTAAGGCGTAACAACGGGCGTTGACGGACGTCACTGCATTTCGATGAATTAGTGACAATTCCATGGTATATCTAGAAAACCAGAGCTTCGCAGCTATTTCACCAGGGCGTTGAAGCATTAAGCTTGGCGTTGGCCGGCGTTGCTACAAGTGACACCTCACACGAAGCATTCGGATCACGGATGGTCTACGTTTACCCCACCTTCCTTCACACACCCAAAATGCCCACTTGGCTACTACTACTGGTCACGTCACCATTGACTTCACAGATGACGTGGACATCCCCCAGCGTGGGTATGATGTGATGGGGTGCAGAATAAAATGATTGACCGGTCATCCTTGTTGACCACGTCAATTTGATAAGTAGTAAAAGGGCAAATTGGTCCTTCAAAATGGGCAGATAAATCTGTTTGAGCAATTCCTGGTTATCTCCTCTGATTCGTACTGGAAGTGACCTTTGACCCCTGCGCACCATTTGTATCCGGTAATGTGCGCCAAAGATCAGTTCCGGTACGAATCATGGAAGAGAACCAGGAATTGTTCAAACAGAGTTATCTGCCCTTTATTAGAGGGTCAATTTCCTGTTTTGTATGTAACTGCCCTCATTCGGTTTCTC
Organism: Hanleya hanleyi; assembly: GCA_036873755.1. NCBI lineage: Eukaryota > Metazoa > Mollusca > Polyplacophora > Lepidopleurida > Hanleyidae > Hanleya > Hanleya hanleyi. Next base: position 58,178 of record JAVTVY010023788.1, on the reverse strand, counting down.
AGCAATGTTACTGTAGGAGAGTTCTAAACCCGGTTTTAAACATTTAGCAGAATTGAGCTTGAACAAGTAACTACATAGTGTTTCAGGTTAAATTTTAGCTTGTTGTAATCTGTCCTAGCGGGGCATCAAGTGTAAATTCTGATAGGTAACCATGAGTGAAATTATGAAATTCGTGTTTATCACAATATTTTACCAGGGCGTTGAAACATTAAGCTTGGCGTTGGCCGGCGTTGCTACAAAGTGACACCTCACACGAGGCATTCGGACCATGGATTGTCTACGTTTACCCCAAACACCTTCCTTCACAACCCCAAAATGCCCAATTTGGCGACTACTACTGATCACGTCACCAATGACGTCACAGAAGACCTGGACATTCCTCAAGTCGTGGTCTACGCTACGAGAGCTTCAATTTGACATCTCACACGATGCACTCGGACCACAGATGGTCCCTCAAACACACCCCACGCATCCCCAAAATTGCTGCTTTCTATACTACGGCCAGACTGCACATGCGCCCAATCCGACGCTACCACAAGAGAACTTCAAAATAAAACCTCATACGGTGACGTCACAGATGACGTGGACATCCCCCAGCGTGGGTATGATGTGATGGAGTGGTGAATAAAATGACTGACCGGTCATCCTTGTTGTTGTTGTTCTCTCATCTGTCTCCATCATTTCGTCAAGGTGTTACGCTACGGCGTTAAGGTGTTAAGATAGAGCGTTAGGGCTTTAAGATAGGGCGTTAAGACGTTGAGACGGCGTTGACGGGCGTCACTGCACTGCATCTGAATTAGTGACAATTCCATGCGATATCTAGTAAATCAGAGCTTCAGGGCCAAACTCACCAGGGCGTTGAAGCGTTAAGCTAAGCGTTGGCGGGCGTTACTGTGTTATTGTCCATAAAAACAAGCATATTCCAAAAACGTGCAATCTCCCCGACCCAGTACACCCACTACTGGCTCATCTCGACCCAAAACGTCCATTCCATTGCACTTTTTCTACTTCGCATGCGCAGATAAAAGATATTCCCACCGCACACCCATACAGTTGAATGCTCCCCAACAGTTTCAGACTGATAGCTCCCACGACCCATTCGGGTCACTTCCAATGCCCTTTTCCCACAATTCCCTGTCTGCGCATGCGGAGAATGTTGAAAACGGACGACATACTAGTCTAGTGGGTACCCCATGAATGCTTTACGATAACACCTCATACGTCCCAATCGGACCACCAGGGGTCCACCTACACCCTAAAACGTCCATTCCAATACACTTTAATCGGCACCTTTCAGGGCAAATTGATACCTCTTGACCTTTGAGAGAAAATTGATACCCCTTCACCTTTGAGAGCAAATTGATACACCTTGATTTTTGAGAGCAAGTTGATACCCCTTGACCTTTGAGAGCAAATTGATACCCTTGACCTTTGAGAGCAAACTGATACCCCATTGACCTTTGAGAGCAAATTGATACATCTTGACCTCTGAGAGCAAACTGATACCCTTTCCCAATTTCACCAAACCACAACTTCACCCCCATTGCCCTTGGAAAGGGGATGTTGATATAGAGATGGCAAATTGGTGTAAAGGCACCTACGACCCCTCTCGCGCTGGGCCGTCCCGTGACCGGAAGTGATCTTTTGACCCGGATATGACTTGTGACTCGGATGTCATGTGACCGGATGTGACGTCATAGCGACGTCAATTTGATAAGTAGTAAAAGAGCAAATTGGTCCTTTAAAAAGGGCAGATAAATCTGATTGAGCAATTCCTGGTTATCTCCCCTGTTTCATATCAGAAGTGACCTTTGACCCCTGCGCACCATTTGTATCCGGTATTGTGCGTCAAAGGTCACTTCCGGTACGAATCATGGAAGATAACCAGGAATTGTTCAAACAGAGTTTTCTGCTCTTTGATAGCGGGCCAATTTGCTGTTATTATACAACTGCCTTCACTCAGTTTCTCAGCAATGTTACTGTAGGGGAGTTCTAAACCCGCTTTTAAACATTTAGCAGAACTTAGCTTGAAAAAGTAACTGCATAGTTTACACCTGAAAGAAGGCACATAGCATTTGCGCCATTCAATGCCATCCAAAGCTCATTATCTTAGGCATGTCGGGTCATCCAGTGAAGTTTTTCACTTTTTTCGTTTAATTTGATATATGTTAAACCTCGGTGCACACACTTGTCCAAATGAAATTTCACCAAAAGAATTCCAACTACTTAAGACACATCGGTGTGGTTTTCGTCGAGATGAATCATCACCGAAGAGCACTACATGGGTCAGAAGTATTTATTTTGAGAGGTACATGTAACAAAAGCATCAAATTAGACGGAAAAAAACGAGTTTACCCAGGATGCTCCGCTAGAAATGTTGACAAACAAATTTAAAATTGAGCCTGAAACAAATTGCATTTATTTGTTAAATCTCAATGTTGCTAAATGCGCAATAGTACGGTAGAATTAAAACTACCCCAATTTCATGTAGATGAAAACCATAACAATTCTGAGAACCGGAATTGCCGCCATTTTGAATTTATCCAGAATCCTTTGCATGTTTAATCATACAAATCTGCTCAAAATCCGCCAGAGATGATAAACTATGGTTTGGTGATAATTGTGATAAATATTTACTTCGGCAGATTAAAAATATTCTGACTTAAACAGCATAACATTTTACAGTTCTTGATGCCCCAACAATGTGACTTGGAAACGCTTGAGCACATCAAACATATTCGTTAAAGGGGAATGTTATCACAATTTTTGAATGGGTAAAACCAATAAAAAGCAGTTCCCTGTGGCCTGCTTTATTTTTTAGAATTATTTTCAAAATTTTAGCGATGATGCAATATCCTGAAATACGTCCCCAAAGTGCCTGATTTTTACTCTCAGTAAATCCGCCCGGCGATTACCCTGTGACGTCACACAGTGAAGCGGCCAGAGTCAAACATGGCGGATAACACAGATAGGGTACAAGCTCTGACACAGATTCCGATTTCAGCGTTAACCACGTTGAAGACTGTGACGTTGGAGATTATACAGGTCTTGGAACTGAATAGAATGTAGAGGCAGTAAGCGATCATGAAACTAGGAGAAGGAGAATCTATCGAGTCATATAGATTTGAGCCATATACAAGCCATATACAAATAATGTCCCATTTTTTATGAGAATCGCGAGAACAGAATATTTCTGATGAAAGGTCGCAGTTTTTACCCATACTTCTTCACATTTTTAGAAGGTCATAATATAATAAAACAAAACTCGTCGTTTAATGTTCCCGTGAGGTACATTAGATAGTTTTTATTAATAATTCTTGTCCGGAAATACTCTAAGATTGTGAATAACGTATTATTTTCCGGTTGACATTTGGTTTACGACCCCTAGTGACTTCATACATTTGACCTACAAAACAAACATTTGTAACACATTACACTCCTGGTATTGCTGAACACGATATGTAGGTATAGTTAGATAGACTGAGAGATTCTTAAGAGTGATAGTATTTTTCCATGCACACATGCCAGTATTTGTATTCATTTGTCATTTGGATGCGGTCCTCATGTGACATCATACGGTTTGAATATCAATACAAAATTTGGTAATCAATGGAACTGTTATTAAATGCTGACTAATATATGATAAAGTTGAATCATTAACAAGAAAGATATAGCCAATATCAAATACACATACTATAGTGCCCTCTATTTCGGAAAGGAGTATTTTTTATTTCAGTTGACATTTGAAAACCAAATCACCAGCAGTATTTACAAGCGCTCCAAACCATTCGATAACACCAGCTTAAAAAAAATGTTTATTGCCAGAGGCGAAGCGCTAAAATATTCCAATTAAATAAACTCATACAAAATATAACAGAATCGCATATAATAGCTTGTAGCTATTCATATACCTGACCTACTTTATTTAAAGCTGATCTTTATTCTGTTTTGCTTTGCTTTGCTGTAGATACCGTACCGTACATATTTGCATGTACATAATGATGCCATATACCTTGCACGGTTAACCAACTGAATCAAATTTTAACGCATCCGTCTTCTCTTCAGTGATGCATGCGAGATTTCCCATTTGATTTGGGACTCATTTTATGTACATTATTTTCATGATGTGCTGGATTAAATTAAATGAATTAATGTTATACCCTCCCTAGTTTGAATTTATGAATAAACTATTTTTCTAGCGAAGATACCACTGTTTGGGAACGGAGTGTGCAGTTTTCAGTAGCTGCGATGGTGTATAGCGACGATCGGCTATTCCATGGTCGAAAGAACGGGGATTGAAGTTGACGATCACACTGAAATTGAGATCATATTAATAGATGCCTAATATTAACTCAGTTTCACACATCAGTTTTGCAGGATGGAGTATGACTAGCTGCATGTTTCTTGTAATTGTTATGGGAGGCCGAGTAGTTCAGATCGCCGACATACAGTACTGGGGCCTTATTCACGAAGCGCTTTTAAGGCCTAAGAGACACTTAAGCCGCACGTAGAGTCAACTTTGCGAAAGTGGTGGTATTCACGAACGGCTCTTAACTTAACAGAACACGTAACATCCTCTTAAATCGTATCTTATGTTACGGGAGCTCTAGAGCCCCCTTAAACCTCTCTTAGCGGTAAGAGGGGAAGACATTATTAGTTAGACCGGTTTCGACATGGCGTTTCTGCTACTGCAAGGGATGTTGAACGGCCGAATTTCCGTCGTGAAAGGGTCTTTAGGGATAGGACAAACCCTTTAGATATATATAGAGATTCTGAATTAATCCAACGGTATAGAATTCCACGAAATTTGATTATGGAGGTCATCGAACTGATTAATGGTGAAATAACACACCCCAGCTGAATATCCCAGGCAATACCAGCTAGTGTTCAAGGGGTGTGTACGCTGCGATATTATGCAACGGGCAATTTCCAACTGGCGAATGCTGACCTATATGGTATCAGCCAACCCTCTGTGTCGCGAATAGTCGCAAGTGTGTCGAGTGCCTTGTGCAGGCATGCCATCGACCATGTTGTACCATCGCGCTGTCGTGTTCTCAGTCGTATTCTACTAGCATGTCGTGTCATCATGTCTCAATTACGTTGTTTGGTCGTACAGCTGAGTTGTCTCGTCGACATGCCGTTTTGTCGCGTTGTCGTACAGCTGTGTTGCCGTGTCTTGTCACAATGATGTCTCAATGGGGTATTGCCGTGTTACATTCCAACAAATATGCTCAGATATATCCATGCGCCTGATCTTTGAAAGAAGCTTGTCAACACGACGACATGGAAAAGGGCTACACAATAACACGGCAAGTGCACACCGGCGTGGAATCATAGTGACCAGGAAATTCGATAGTATGGCAGCAAGACAACACAAATTAATTCCGACATGACATGACAACACAAACGCACGAGAATGCGACATGACGGCATGTCGACACGACATCTCACCACCACGGAAGCACAACACGACAACACTAAATGGCGGATATTGGCCACCATACCAAATTCTTCCCACAATCACAAAAGAATAAAGAAAATAGAACGCAAACCAATTTTCATGCGTGACCTGAGTCTTTCTTACACAAAGGATATGGTGAAGTGGTTTGATAACATTTTTAGTTGTAACGAAGGCTGTTCTCAGGTTCCATGATAGGAATATATTAACTTATTTACCCACCACCGTCAGATTTAAAGAGGCCCGTAACTTTAAGTGGTTCGTAATTTTAAGAGGCATTTAAGTGTGGTTTTGTGAATACCACTTAGTGCACACGTAACATTCTCGCAAATCGCTCTTAACGTCCCCGCAAATGACTAAGAGGCCCGTAACTTAAGTGGCGTTCGTGAATAAGGCCCCTGACTATTAGATGCCTTACTCTGGGGGTAGCTGGTTCGAATCCTACATGGGACTCGACCATTTTTAAGCACTAGAATCTGCACTGTATTAAGATAGTGTAATCCCAAAATAACGAGAATACTATTCTACGATAACTTTCTGAATGAGAAAATATATCTGCTTTTGGCTAGCAGTGAATAAGGAGCAAGTTTTGGGGAGTACTGCAATCATAATCTATTACCTGACAGTCTGAGCCAAAACTATTTGACTTGGAGCGACTGGTAATACGAATAAATGGTTTTGATTGGATAGATATAAATGTTTTGTTTACTTTTACCATATGGGTCGTCTGAGGTGTCCGACTGAACTGGTGTGTAGGGGAAATGTATGGTGGCCGATAAGGGACATCGCTGCATTGTTTCAGGTATGTGGTTTGGTAACACGAAGGCAGGATGCGAAGCGCGAAGTCCAAACACGAAGGCAGGATGCGAAGCGCGAAGGCAGGATGCGAAGCGCGAAGTCCAAACACGAAGGCAGGATGCGAAGCGCGAAGGCAGGATGCGAAGCGCGAAGTTCAAACACGAAGGCAGGATGCGAAGCGCGAAGGCAAGCGAAGGCGAAGTCCAAGCACGAAGGCAGGATGCGAAGCGCGAAGTCGTGTTGGACTTCGCGCTTCGCATCCTGCCTTCGCGCTTCGCATCCTGCCTTCGCACTTCGCATCCTGCCTTCGTGTTTGGACTTCGCGCTTCGCATCCTGCCTTCGCACTTCGCATCCTGCCTTCGTGTTACCAAACCACATACCTAGCGATGTCCCTTATCGGCCACCATAGAAATGCCGTCACTGCTGCAGTATGATGCGCTGTAGAAAAAGCGCATTTGAATGGATGTTTTGGGGTTGAGATGCACTAACCGTGGTCCGGATGGGCCGTATGAGGTGTCATATTGAAGCACATGTAGGGTAGAGTTCGATTGGGCTGGTGTGTAGTGGAAATGCCGTCCATCCGCGCATGCGCAGACAGAGAGGTAATGGGCAAAGGGCATTTGATTGGACGTTTCTGTATAGACACTGACCATCCGTGGTCCCAATAGGCTGTGTGGGTGTAGGGGAGAATTCGACTAGACTGGTGTGTAGTAAACTGCCATCAATCTGCGCATGCGCAGACATAGAATAATGGAAAAAGACACTTGAATGGACGTTTTGGGTTAGAGATGATCCATCTTTGGTCCAAATGGGGCGTGGGTGGTATCCAAAAGAAGCTCTTATCGGACAGGGCCAGCCTGGTGGTGTTTCGCATTTGTGCACAGAGGAATAGTATCAGTGCTCCTATGAATATAACCTTGCAGTGCCTGAGGTATAGTAAGCACCTTCGAAAGAGCCTTTTCTCTACTACTCCCCAATGCGCTTGCGCGTATCACCACCTGTCCGGCTCTATCCGGTAAGAGCTTCAATAGAATACCACCCACTCTTATTTTGTACCAAGGATGGTCGATCTCTACCACAAACGTCCATTCAGATGCCCCTTTTCACAACTCCTTGACTGTGCAGGCGCAGATTGATAGCAGTTTCCCTTCACACCAATCGAGGCGAACATCCCCCCCATGAGTGCTTCAATATCAAGCGCCACACTGTCAATTCGGACCACGGATTGTCCATGTCTACCACAATACGTCCATTCAAATGCCCCTTTTCCAATATTCTCTCTCTGTGCATGCGCTGATAGTCGGAATTTCCACTACACACCAGCACTTTGCCCAACGTGTACTTCAATGTGACACCTCCACGGCCCATTCGGACCAAGGTAATAATTCGGACTAAAATAATAAAACAACTTAATTTAATGTGAGATATTCATACCACGAACAGCGAACTTTGGCGGAAGTGACGTCATTTACTGACGACGTGGAATAGACGAGACGTTAAAAGCTAGGTGTGACTGTCGAATATGTACTCCATTAGGTGAGGACGTGATGAACAAATATATACAGGAGACGAGCCCATAAAATATGTGATCTACTATATATGGGCCAATGGTAGAACTATAAACAATAGTGAGTGGGTAAATGAGACTGAGGTATATATAAATTTTTATCACCGTGGATGATCACAACATCTACATGTATTCCGTGTGGTCATGGTCACTTCAATCGACGTAGAATTACGCCAATAAACCAGTTTTAGTCCCCATGTCCTTTTGCTGGTTTATGAGCGTACCACCAACAGGAATTCAAATATGGATCGCTGCCTATTGTCGGTTCGAGATACACATATTCTTCCCGACAACTCTCGCTTAAACGAGAGCGGAGAACAACAGAGCAGTCAATCCATCTGCTGTCAACGACCCATCCAATTGGGTACGGATCGCTATGCTATAACATAGTCTGGCATCCGTTTTCCGCCACATATTGGTTTCTGTACGTCGAAAAATTCTGAATCAACCAACGGAAGTGCATATTTATTTATGGCAATATATCTGTATTGCCTGATGTTAATCTTATGGGAGCCGTCCCCGAGTTACGGGCATGAACAGCCAGCTGTTACGCAGGGCTGTCTGTGACAATCGCAATGGACAAAATATCGACATGATCGACCCTTAACGTCGCATTGCAATGTTCGACATGACGGCCATTAACATCGGAATGTACATAATATTGACATGGCAGACATTTAATGTCGCAATATCTGTTGTGGAGTGGGTGTGCGCGGGAGTGTTGTGCGCAGGTATGACGATTTTGTGGCGGTCATGTGGCGGTGTTCTGCGCAACTGTGACGTCATGTATGACGTCACTTCCGGTCTGCGTGAATCGAGCGTGTGTATTCCTCCGCGGTGATGCGGTCTGGTGGTGATGCGGTCTGCCTCCGCGGACAGAAAGTAGTCCCAAATTCTCCGGCAACCTCTAGGGACCGCTATTAGACGGATTGGATCGAGTGAGGTGTTAAAGTGAAGCATTCGTGAAGGGGCATCCGACGGAATGGGTTTGACGTGGAACTGACGTCATTTTACGCATGCGCAGTAGATAAAGTGTATGGAAATAGACCTTTTGGGGACTAGGTGGGCCACTATTGGTCCGATGAAGTCGTATGAGGTATCAATGTGAACCATTCGTGAATGAGCATCCGAGAGAATGTTTGCGACGTGGAACAGACGTCAATCTGCGCATGGGCAGTGGACAAAGGGTATGGAAATAGACGTTTTGGGGTATACGTGGGCCACTAGTGGGCCGATTGGATCGAGTGAGGTATCAATGTGAAGCATTCGTGAGGGAGCATCCACCTGGATTAGTGTGCCCTTCGTTCTCAACATTCTGCGCATGCGCAGACAGGGAATTGTGGGAAAAGGGTCTGGAAATAGACGTTTTGGGGCCTAGGTGAGCCCCTAATGTTCCTATATTGTCAAGTGAGGTATCAGTGTGAAGCTCTCGTGAGGGAGCATCCGCCTGGACTAGCTTGTCGTTCGTGCTCAACATTTTGCGCATGCGCAGACGAAATTTTTGGAAAAGGGTATACAAATCGACGTTTTGGGTTCTAGGTAGGCACGTAATGGTCTAATGGGGTTGAGTGAGGTATCAATGTGAAGCATTCGTGAAGGAGCACCCGACTGGGTGGATGTCACGTAAAGCTGAGGTCAACTATGGGTTCATGGTTGTGGTTTGGTGGTGTGGGTTGTTGGCACAGACGTCACTTCCGGTTTCACTAAAACTACCTCCGAACCCAGAAGAGTTCCAATTTTCCCTTAGACGTAGGGTCCGGATTTTCAACATCCAAGTTTTCTCCTGCCCGGCCCGGCCCGGCCCGGCCCGGCTCGCCCCGGCCGCAGCGCGCGCGCGTGCGGGATATCCGGCCGCAGGCCTGCGCGGCATCACCGGAAGTGCGCGGGTGAATTTCGGATTATCCTAGGCCACTGACTGGCTATTTTCTCCACGGTGTTCAAAGCCAGTTTCACCGAATCCCCACATGTCTGTTATAGCCTGCATGCAATATGTTCATATAGAAAACACACAAGACAGGTTTTTTTTGGTGAGATCTCATTTTGTGTTTTATTCAACAATAACTAACAACAACAACGTGAGGACAACCACGTGAAAACTGAAGCCCAGAACAGGGGGCTTGTACATCGATAGAACTTAAGCCCAGAAAAGGGGGCTTTTCGTGAAAGAACTTAAGCCCAGAACAGGGGGCTTGTACATTGAAAGAACTTAAGCCCAGAACGGGGCTTGTACATTGAAATGATGGCCGGCCCAGTCATATACGAGTTCATCGCGGTCCTCGGCCTTGGGGTACTCGTCAAACATCTGTACGATGGTAGATAAGGTTCTTCCCCGGCATCGATGGTACAGGTAAAACAAGCAATATTGTCCGCACACGCTACTGGTCAGGCTTTGCAACGTTTGACTGTTCCAATACCACGTCTCTGTGCCTTGATCCATGAAGTCTGTTAAATCGGGACGGAGGGGTGGCAGGCCGTACGGGTCAAAGTATTTGCCCTGCTGTTCTGTCAAGTACCCGCCCACCCAATGTTCACCTGGCCGATCCATCGGGTCCGTGCTGAGAACGTAAGCAGCAGGATACATACACTCTAATGGGAACATATCTCGGTCGAACACCCCTTGAAAAACCATACGTGTCCCTGGGTCATTCTCCAGCACGGTTGTTATCTGGTCTGTATCCATGTTAGGTGGCAAAGTCACAGAGGACGTTGCGCGCCTTGTCCACTTGAATGATGTTGTCAAACTCGGCGTAGCAGATCACATTGACGGTGCTCCGGAGGGCTCGTGCAAAGTGGATTTCCAGCCGTAAATTGCGTTGCCCTGCGAGGGCCAGCTGATGGTCGTTCTCTAAGGTGGGGTCAGATCGAAACAGAACAACGTGTATCCGTTCGCGTAGTCCTCCCGACTGATCATATTCCCTTCGTCCTGGTTGATTTGACCTGCGGCTGTAAACAGGCTCTGATAGGCTCGAATGAAATTCGCGCGCCCAAAGTTCGGTGTTAAGGCCGTGGCTGGGACCTGTTGTCCATCCACATACAGGGCCACAAAATTGATACCGAAGTGTTTAAAATCAAACGGGTTCTCTGGGTAGGCTCCGCAGAAATTGGTATTTTCCACACAGGCCAGGATCAATCGCTTGGGTAGTACAGGTTTTCTTTGTTGGCGCTCATATTTCCAGCAGACACAGAGAACACTTTAGTTTGCACACGTCGGATAGGGTACTGGGCTGGTTTTGTTTCCAAGGCTTTGAGGTGTCCCATTTGAACGGCTGGATTCGGTTTCACTTTTCGGACATACAGGACTGCGTCTTGGATGACAATCTTATAGTCAGCTGCATGCCCCTCTACGTTAGTGGCCATCAAGGCGAAGGTCGGAGGCGCCCGTATCAGTCGGATTTTGATGGAGATCTTGTTCAAGAGGTACCGGGCTTGCATGAACATGTCTGCGTGCAGTCGACCCATGAGATTCACCGAGACGCCGTTCGCGGTCAAAGCCTTTAGATGACGACTTTACAACGAATATTATGGATTAAGAATACTGATCAGCGATACGGATTTGATATTTGTGGAACATCATGATGTCTTGCCGGCATCATTGAAACTGTTGACTACTTCTCTCTTGCAGGAAACAAGCCTACGTTTATGTATACATGAATTTGGTGCTAATACTGTTATATGGAATATGGAATATGGAATAGGTCATTGGATTATGGACGCGGATATTCTCTAATAGACGACGGCTGAATCATGAATCACGGACCAGACGCTTGCAATTCCGTTTGTTATATCCCGCATTGTCGTTCTCTGCGCCCATGTTCTCGGCTGTGTCCTGGTAGAATAAAGCGGCTGTCAGCTGAGATTTTTTAGCCTCTCGTCCATGCGACAACAGCGTCTCGATGTAGGCTCGATAGGGGTACGTGTTGGTCGAGTCCAGAAGTCCTGATGAGTTTGTCGCTGAGAAATGTATCCACCTGTTGAAACATAGAGTGCAGCCAGAGATTCGTCGGGCCCACCGTTGCTTGGTCGACGATTCTGGAGCCATCCCCATTGACGACCTTGGCTTTCACATACAAGTATGTATGGGCTAAATCCACATAGGCCGTATCCGCATTACTGATGGTGAACTCGACGGGCCCTGTTTCGTTGATGTTGGAGAGCGGGAGATGCTCCACCCATAATCCTTGTTCGGCACTGGTCTGTGTGGTCGGGACGGCCCACAAATCCAATTCACTGTTGGTGGAGGGGCAGGACTCTGCGTGGATCAAGGACATGTTTACGAAAAGATATGCTGGGTCATCGATGTGCATCGTCGCTGGGTCGGTCGTCGACTGGTGCGTGGTCTCGGTGGTGCAGATCTTTTATTCCCAACGGTGCGTTGTGCTTTGGCGACCAAGAGGCCTCCTGCTTGTTTGGCCCGTCGTTTCAAGGCTTCTTGGGTGCCGTACCCCCCAAGACATCACCGGCGACTTGTAGTCCACAGCGTACCCCTTGTTTTCCGATAGCTTTCACCCCACGCGTCACCAAGGGCAGGAACGTTTTGACGATGCTCCCGAATATGTTCCCCAGCCCATGTCCTCGTTGCATGCGTGCATTGCTTAACACCGGAAGGCCACCGCCGGCCTGTTGGGCATAATAGTCCATATAGCTGCGTGCATCGCACTCGTAAGGCACCTTCATTATACAAAGTGGGGAGCACGTGCTTGTCGAAAATGAAGTGTCAGCACCACTTTTCCTCGTTCGAATGCCACCGGTCGTCCCGTGTCATCTCTTATATCCACCGTGATAGTGTTGATGTCGGTTTGTCGTACGGGGAGGTAGAGCAAGTGGGTGAACTGTGGGTAACTTGATCTCCATACGTCTTTTTAATGGGGACCACCCGTAACAGAGGTGTGTTGATATCGGCCACGATGTGGTTGTCGACCACGTACAAGTAGACGTAGAGTCCATACATACCCGACTTCATATCCATCGGGATCTGGCCTTGGTGGGCGGTGGGACCAGCGAACGTCTGTAGATTGAAACCCAGCATTTGCTGTAGGATAGGACTCGCGGATAGGCGGTGAGAATGATCTGTGCCTTGTGGTTGTGTGCAAGTCCACGTGATTCTTGAAGGGAAAGGTTTTGATGGGTTTTGATACATTCGTGACCTCCCGTAGAGCCTTATAATGCAACAGTCTTGTCAGTCCCTGCATGAACTCCTTGAGAGTATCGTATCGGCATTCGGGGAGGGTGAGTCGGGTGTTTTTGCCTTCGTAGGTCACCTCGTACCCCACTTCATTGGCTCGCACGTTGTACCGCGAGTATGGGTATTGGATATCCACGAGGCCACATTCCCAGCGTCCAGGTAAATGCAACGGTTGCGGTAACTGGGTCACGTACTTGGCCAAGGTGTTGTCAAGAAACATATCAAGCGAACTGTTACTGGGTAGGGCGAGGTAAAACATGACGACTGAGCTGTCCTGCTGCTGCTGTTGGTTTTAATAGGTGTTCCAGCCCTTGGGCGGTTGTGTCCGGCGTCGTGTTCGTCGCGGTGACTTGCTACGTGTCATGGCTCTAGAGATGTGGGGTGTCTTGATCAAGGGTGGTTTTTAAAGGCGTGAAAAGAAGGTGCCCTTTGTGGTGGTGTTTTGGGGGATGACTCCGGTTCCCACTGGCTTCCTAAGAAGGTAGTGGGCCACTCGACGATTGCTGGGTCCGCTGCATCCAGGCCCAGCGCTGGAGGTTCCCCACCAATTCCTGTGGTACATGCATGTCTTTCAAGCCTTGAGCGAAGACCTCCAATCCTCGCGGATCCGTGTGCGACCTGCGTTGACGCATCAGGTCATTCACTAAATCCGTCATGTGGGTACGGGGACCACCTGATTCTGTACCAGTAGTTGTTCGCCTTTATCATTCCAAGTCATGTCAGGATTCTGTTTCATCCGTTGTAATACCAGGCCAGCTTGTTTCTTCAACGATGCAGGTACACTCTTCAGGTACCCTTTCAAGATGGCGACGACGGAGTGACACGAAAAATATCGCACCGGCAACTTTAACTTCCCGCTATAACAAAATTTCAACGTATATTATTCTCTTGATGCGATCAATGTGACAACAACTCACAGGAGAATACTTTAAAATGCGAGGGTGAATTTCTCGTGGACAATTACTGACCTTTATGCCTATTTCTTGTACTTGAGTGAACAGACAAGACAAGTGTCGACGTGGCAGTAGCACGGACAGCGGTCAAAATTCTTTGTCTCACTTTTCTACGTGTATCTCTCATACTAGGATTTACCAGGATGCAGTGCAGACTATATTGTGTATGCTATGTCGGATAGCAATAACAGCAAAAAAAGACCTATTATAAGTTCACAAAGTAGTATTGAAGATTCACCAGAAATTCAACGTCAAAGGGCTTCTGTGAAACCAGCTTCAAAAAAAACCAAACAAGAAATGGCGACGGAGGGCCAGCTGAAACTTATAATGGACAAGCTCGACACAATGGTTACAGGTGAGAAACTAAAAGAACAAATGGAGGTGACTAAAAATAGAATCGTAGTCAAATTCACTACAATCTTAGAGAAACAAAACGAGAGACTTCACGAGCTAGAGAAGGAAAACGAAATATTAAAGACAGATATAAAACAACTTTTTCTTGAACATGAACAAGACCAGGAGGAGATAGAGAGACTAGGCGAAAAGATGAAAATATTAGAAGTCAAACACAACGACAATGAACAACATACTAGGAAGGAAAGCATACGAATTTACGGAATAGAAGGGGATACCAAAAAGGAAACAATAGATGAGTGTGAAACTAAGGTGATCGATCTATTGAAAAGTAAGCTGGGTATGGAAATCGACAACCGAGATGTATCGATAGCCCACTGATTAGGCCCTGTGCACACCAATATCGACACCAAGCCCAGTGGGGGTATCCAGAAAAACAAAAAATGAAGCTATAACGAAGCGGAGGGCACTGAAAGGTACGAATATCGTTATTCGCGAAGATCTGACACTGAAAAACAACTTGCTATTGAAAACCGCATCTGCACACCCCCTTGTCCTGTCTGCCTGGTCTCGCGACGGCAAGATATTTGCAAAAAATTACAATGAACAAATAAGACAAATAATAACAACCAAATCAATAGATGACTTGACAACCCACACCGTCCAGACCCTCATCGATGGAAACCGACACACGGTTAAAATCTCCTGCCAAATTGCTTGCGCCTGAACGCGACTGAGTTTCAAACAGTGTTTTGCGGGCAATCATTTCTACCAGCCTGCGTGGCGCTGTGCTACAAAGTATTCACCCTGTGAGTAACAATCCTATATCCGATTGCGGTAGACCCACATTGAAATTGACAGACTCCTCCACGAGCTCTTAATACATGTGCCATGTCATTGAAATGGACAGACTTCTCCACGAACTCTTCATACATGTGCTATGTCACTGAAATGGACATGCATCGGTACTATTTCTAAAAATAGGTTACAACACTTGCATGTATTTTAATATATACATGTTTATTTACAGTGCGATGAAAGGAGTCCGCAGACAAAACGACTATATGAATAACTTCTTCATTAATATATCTGAAATTTAATGGCAAACACTCTCAAGTATGGGTGTTCAAATTGGCCAAATCTGACTAGTCATAAAACACCAGACCAAAACCAGTAGAAATCTATATATTCTCGGTCTTTATTTAATTGTCCTGCACGCTGGGCTCTTCAACATTACCTGCTGCTCGCTATGTACCCATGTTCTTTGTGTACTTATTCTTATCAAGCTCTTGTTAATATGTAAATACGAAAACGTGCACATTTGTCACTGTAACATGGTCTCACTAGGCACAACGAATGTAAACGAACCGATTTTATTTTTTGAAATACATGCATATAAATTAGATAAGTATAAATACATGTGCTCTATTACTGTTTGCATACTAAGTCAAAACAGTATATACTACCAGTATCTTCCCTTGTCCCTATCCGTTTGCCCTCGAATGTCTAGAAACTTGTTAATTATTGGGCAATATGATACACATTGAGGTTTATAGGGCAAGGATAGGGATGTTCTATCTCAAGTCATGTAATAGAAAACCAAGTAAATGCAAGCAGCCGGCGTTATAAAGTTGACTTGATCGAAGCCGAAGTCGGTCATTACGATATTATCGCAATAACAGAAACCAAACTCGATGCATCTGCTGAAGATACAAAATTGAAAATACCAGGTTTTCAATTCCCACCGATACGGAAAGACAGATCCTTGCAAGAAGGCGGCGGTATCTTTATATACATTCGTGACAATTTGGTGTGTGATGAAATTGACAACATGTTTATTGATGGCTTGGAAGCAGTATGGATATGCATTACATCCAAAAATACAAAATTTTATATAGGAACATTCTATAGGCCCCCATCAGCTCGAGTATCATACTGGAACCTGATAGATGAATCCATATCTCTAGCAAGGGACCAAATGTCGAACAAATGTATAATACTTGGCGATTTTAATGCCGATTCCCTTATCAGAACACATGAGAAAATATCGCGCCTGGAAACTAAATATGCCATCCGCCAGATAATCACGGAGCCAACCCGCATTACCCCTACTTCCAAGTCCCTTATCGACCTCATACTTGTGTCAAATCCCTCTCTCGTCGTAAACTCTGGTGTAATTTCTCCATTCTGCAGTGATCACCATGCAACCTATGTGTCAATCAAGGAACGTGGATTTGATCAACCCTGCTTCACACGTCATATCTGGCTATATGATCAAATGGATGCTGACGGACTACTTAATTCTCTTGTGACAACTGACTGGGACTCTCTTTTCTTTAGGATGTCGCTATTCGAGATTTTGTTAGTTACACTTCTTTCCGTCGAAATCTCTCCAGAAACGATAAAATTGTTCCTTCTTATTACTATACTGGTGACAGGAAAGTCCAGATCATCCATTCACGTTTACGACTTGAATGCAGTTCACTTAATTCTCATATGTACACAGGACATCTCCGCGAATCCCCAGCTTGTACATGTGGGCATCCGAATGAAACTCCAGAACATTTCTCCCTTTTCTGTCCTGTATATACTGCAATTAGAAATATAATAACGCAACTACCAAACTACGACATTGACACTCTTTTATTCGGAAATCCATTATTGATATCTGCTGAAAACACAAACATTTTTACCTGTGTTCACATGTTCATTGTACAGTCCAAACGATTTCAGGAATAATTTGAACTGCATCCAGGTCTAACAAATCCATCATAGTTTCTGCTTGCATTGATCGCATTTATCTTATTTATCTCATTCGGTTTATTCACTGATATTATTCAAATCAAATGAACTGATATATATACATATATACACACGATAATATCTGCCTTCATTTTATGGTATATGTATTAATTCATTATCCACGTGTGTACAATATGATGCATGTATAAAAACTGTTTGTATAAATCTTGCTCCACTGCGTATATCGCAGTATGCCAATTAATTAATTATTTATTAAGATGTGTATGCATGCACATATGCACGTTTGATGCAAATACTGATACACAGTACGCCCTTCATATTAATCAGCAGATTTATGTATTCACTTAATCGTATATACATTTATATCTAATTTGACCTATATACTTTTTATCCGCCCATGTACATTACGTTTTTTCAAAGTGTTTGGGAAAGGCGTTAATATAGGCAATGCGCCTGTTCGCCGATCCCAGTTTTCTTTTGAAATAAATATACAGTTTAAATTACACTCTTCAGGACTTCGTCTTCCACCCACTGTGGGGCTGTGGGTGGTACCACTGGTAATGGCGGCTGTTGGAGCGGTGCTGACGTCGGCGGTGTGTCGCGTGGTGGTGGTGCTGGGGTAGAGAGGGTTTTGTATTGGTCCATGAACGTCATGTACCGTTGAAGCGTCTCATTGTACCGTTGGACTTTCTCACTGTCGCTTAACCCCGGTCTTTGTAAGATCTGTTGCATCTCTTCATCGAGGGTGTTTACGGTCTCCAACGTAGGTGGGACAGGGTAGGGCGATTGGAGGTTTTGAAGGAACCGTGATTCGATGAGGACCATTTTTGTCGTGTGGTTCATTATCGGCCGAGGAGTCCACTCAATACTGGACCCAACACGGAAGCGGCCAACAGTGCTAAGATGGCCGCGAGAAAGACGCCTTTCTGTAACACCTTTTTCTTTTGTGCTTGAGAGACTCGCTTCTGGACTAGGGTTCCGAGACCTGTCTTATGCTTGGTCAACTTGGTCTTCTGAGCCGGTGGCAGTGGTACGGTGCCTCTTAACAGGTTGTACCCTATCTCGCACAGACAGCGTACAAGGTCAGGGTCCGCACCGCGTACAATGGTTCGGACCAACTCGGGTGGGGCCGTCTTCAATACACGGAGCGTCGCGGCGTGCTTCCGTACTCGCGCAGACATCATGTGCAACTAATGCTAGAACCCACAACCCTGCCCTTTTTATCCACCTCAGAGAACAAAGTCAACCATGCTGTGGTATTAATTCTTTTTATTATCCCCATCATCAAACACACACACTCCAGCTGGGGGTGCCACTGTGGGCGTGTTTACATTATTGCTGCATGTACACGTGGTGGGTCTCTCCGAGAAAGATTCCGGTCCGTAGTCGAAGGTGATCGGGGGTGGCTTGCTTGAGGTCGAAGAGCATATACCCGTGCTGAGGGGTTGTCGCATCTTTAAAGGCTTCCAACGCAAACGGTGTGAGGCCGGGATACATCTGTCTCGCCAGGTGCAGCAGTTGAGTCGTATCTCTCGGGTTTTTGAAGACCACCAGGTAGTGGGCATTTAAGCTGATGTTCCGATGTTCTTTTTTTTCACTGAACAGATTCTGCACAATGTAGATGAGCCGTCGATGATGGCTGCCTTTGGTAAAGATTTGGGTGACCCGCGCATCCGTCTCCGCCATGAGATCATCCAGAACCACCAAGGTGTCCGGTTCCAAATCGGCCAGGTTAGGTAGGCCTTCCACGAACGGGATGTGGGGCATTGGTGCATACGCTGCCTGCCATTCTCCATAACACCACACGACTCGGGCAATGGGTGGGGTGATCATGCTGTCGGCGTGTTGAAGGAGCTTCCTGACGAAGTGCGTTTTGCCGGAACCCGTCGGTCCTGCGAGGACGCAAGTGAAGGGATGCTGCCACCGAGGATCCATGGTTCGAACTGTATGCGCTGTCGTGGTGTAACCCGCTCTTGTAAATTTGGTACGAGTGAACTGGAGTGGTGGTGGTGGATACAACGTCGGTCGTCGTTGTCTGTTCACTGTGAGTGAGTGGGTGTACTTGGTGTAGGTGTTGACTGTATACTCGGTATGGAGCTCAATGTGGCTTGTACACGTGGTTTGGTGGTGGTGATGACTGGGCTCGTTTCGATCACGGAGGTGACGGGTGCTATCTGTAGACTGGTTTCACTGCCACTCACAGCTGGAGTTCTAAGTTGGTTAAGTAGCGTGCTGACATAGACTACGTCGTAAAACAAACCTCCGTACAACACACTCAGCAGGGTTAGCAATATCGCCACAAAGCCCACTTGCGCTTTGCGCGTTTTGGGAGACGCCGTGTTCAGAGGCAGCTGCTGCTTGTCCATATCACCGTGGTCGAACGTGGAATGAAAGATGACGGTTGTGGTGTCTGGCTTTATAGTCGTTTCACCTGGTTGGCCGCCACCCAGGATTTGAAGGAACTGGGCCAGCCTTGCCATTTGACGAAATGAAACAGTTTGCCACGCGGACGTTCCGTTTTCAAAATCTGCTCCACCGTGTAGTAGTCTTGCTGTGTTTTTACGAGAGGCTGTAATTCCGTCTCGTAAAACGTCCCTAGCAACGGTTCCCCTTGAAGATCTTCCTGTTCATAGACTCGCTGCTGTCGGGGTAGGTGCCGTTTAATCAGGAAGTGCTCATCGCTCCAGTTGGGCAAGTAACATTTCTCAAATTGACCTTTGACTTTACTGAGTCCCCGACCTTGTACACCTCCTTCGTCGTTCGCTGCGATTGCCTGGGGTACACGACACGCCGGGCTTGGGCTTCATTGCGTTGGGTCACGGTAATGGGGGCCCTCTATACTCCGGTGATAGGCTCGATTGTAAGCACTCACAAATTTCGGGAGAACATCGATGTACCCCCATGTATTCTTATAGGTGAAATATTTATACATGCGACCTTTCAATGTCCTGTTGAACCTTTCCACCACGGAAACCTTGGTCTCGTTGTACGTATGGAAGAAAAATACCTTCTGGGCTTTCAGAAACTGTTGGAATGGTCTGTTGAGGAATTCCGTGTCTTCGCCGGTTTGCAAATACATGGGTTTGAGCCAGATCTTGAAGATGTCCTTGAATGCCGCTATGAGATTCGCCTCCGTTTTCGTCCGGATGGGTACCACCCACGCATACTTCGACAGGATATCGATGCACGTCAAGATATACCGATTCCCATCGTTGTGTTTGGCAAAGGCGCTCATATCGACCAAATCCGCTTGCATCTAGTCCTCCCACGATGACCCGGTTCCGTAGAAAATGGCGACGGTCAGCTCGATGTAAGGTATAGGTGTCTTGTTCTCTTAACCAATCTCGGACTTGAGCACGTTGTATTCCGTGGGGTTGGGCCACTCGATAGAGAGCCGTCAATGCGCTATAGGCCACCGGGCTGTCGGGACTATATTATAAGTTATCCAATACCTTCTCCCAGCTCTTCATGGTGACAAATGATGATGGACCCTGGCTCTATCGTTTATTTATAACGGGTATATCTTGGGCCGGAGTTTCTTTCTGATTTTCTTCGTTGGATTCTGCCAGCACGTTGCCCATGGTAAATGACCAGTCCAACTCGTCTGATGACCACTTGATAATCACTTGATCCACATCTACCACGGCATCTTCCAAAGCAGACTGTAGTAATTTCAGCTACATAGATATCAGCCAGGCTTACCTGCCGGTTAAAACACTGAGAGAAGTCGTCTATCACGTCCTGTCAGTCCCAAGTCATGTCATTCTCTGGCTTCTTTTCCAAGCCCGCGAGTTACTCTCATTGGCTAGAGGGCAATCAGCGCCCTCTACCAAGGGGAGAGAGAGGAGACATTAATAAAGCACTTGTCTCCCCTGCATCACTGACCTAATGTTCGTTAATAGGCTGTTATAATCTATTACTGACAAGTGAGAAAACCTATTCTCACTACACCCTTCTCCCTTTTCTTTTTGGGGAAGGGCATACCAGCGACTGACAGAGTCTAAAACTCCAGAAAAGCATTCCCAATGATAAAAAACATACCATAAAAATACAGAACTGTACCTATAGCTTTCTCTACTTTGAACTGGGCTAAAAACCGGGCATAACCTACATAACCTACAAACTACGTAAAATTAGTCCGACAATAAAATACCCAATCCCAGATCATGGAAGCTGATCTCTAACCGCAACCCTCAGGTCGATTTTTCAGCAGACCTCTAATTTTCCAAAGGAGACCCAAAGGAGCTGGAGCGAACTGGCCCACTTTTGGTACCAGTCCGACTCACTCTGGAATCTACCTTTCTCCCCAATCTCCCCTTCCCCTCATAAATTAAGGGCTCACTCAATTTATAATCTGCCAGCACCTCTTAAATTGAGAGACTGGCTACACTATACAGCCTGTCAAGAAACAGACTGACTAAGGAAATACTTGGCAGACTCTCCTAAATTGAGGGACCAACAATATCAGACAGTCTATCAAGTTTTGACTAACGACAATAGCGACAATAACTTTTAGACTGTCAGCACTCGTTGAGAGCTTGCTCAGTTTGAAAACCTATCTGTCCCTGATAAATTGAAAGACTGGCTATAATCAGGCTGACCAAGAAATAACTGCCAGACTCCAGTAACTAGAGGGACTGGCTATATCAGATATCCCATCAAGAATAGTCTGACTTAGGCAATAACTGCAAGACACTTAGTCTCTCAGAAGTTGAGTGACTGGCTAATGAACATAGTCTGACTAATACAGTAACTGCCTGTCAGTCCTCCATACATTGTGGGACTACTCATATAGCTCAAGGCTTCAGGAAACCAGTATCCTCTGTATTCATCAACAGAGACACACACATGAAGAATCAACGCATGTGAAACACCCGTGCACAAGGTGCCGCTAACACGTCAACTCAACATGTGGATGAAACTGCAGAACCAGAAGGAATATCGGAATCCATTGAACAGAAGTGCACTGCGTTGCTAATGTTACCGCATTGCCAATGATCAACTAGCCAGGGTCTGAATAAACATATCCAAAATGATCCCCGAATTTGATCAGACATAGTGTTTCACAGCGAGCACTTTACCAAACAAGGTCAAGGCTTGTCCGATGTCTGACTTTTATTTCAGACCCTGATTCATTAAATTTAAACCGGGATGGCAAACACCGGCACATATCTCACTGGGGCTTAAGATATGTGCCAATGTGTGGACATCGTGGATTACAAGCGTCTAGTCCGTCATTCATAATCCAGCCGTCGTCCATTAGAGAATATCCGCGTCCATAATCCAAAGACCTATTCCATTTTCCACATAACAGTATTAGCACCAAATTCAAAAAGACAATCATAGTATACGATTCTCACGTGTCCACTATTTAATACGTCAGCTTCATTTAGTTCCGCGTTAACTGGTAACTCGTATTCTGTCAACTCGTATGTTGATCTTAGTTGTTCTACTACAAACTGTATTTATTTAGTTTCCTGTAAGAAGTGTGGTCAACAGTATGTTGGCAAGACCACCCAAAGATTCCATCTTAGGGTGAACGGTCACAGAAAATCCGTTAGGAAAAAGCAATTGCTTATAGGTAGACATTTTTCTGGACCCGACCATGGCTGGGATAACTTTAGTATTCAGATCATAGGCGTCGTCTATCCATCTACTAAGGATTCCCCCTTTGGATTTGAAAGAAAAATCCGAGAGCGGGAATTATTCTGGATGCTAGAACTTGGGTCAATGTTTCCGTTTGGTTTAAATGATAATGTCAGTGGGTTCGGCAATGCTACAAACCGCCGTTCAAATATATCCAACATTACCCAACTATTTACACCCCATCAACGGAGACAACGCAGCCATGGTTGGCGAAAGTTTAATAGTTCGATGATTCACGATCATATCACTTTAAATTACTTAGTGGGTTTAACTAACGCACCCAATAGTATACATAGCTTACGTACAGTTCTGTAAAATCAAATAACCAGAGATATACAACAATCTGCGTCTTCAGGAAATATAATACCATCAAAAATCAGTAAATTATGTTAAGATATAGCGTATTTTCGGTTGTATCGTCCAGTGAACATAATCGAAACATCTCAAGATCGGCTTTTCTTGAAACTCAACTACTTAGATAAAGGACTGGACATCATCAATTTACCTCGAATCCTGCATGATCCAGAGGTACGCAACGCTGTACCAAACTATTTCAAGTTCACAGAACCTCCTTGCATTTCATATAAGTATACTAAATCTATAGCCACCAAACTATTCATTACCCCAATGCTGTCAAGGAGTTTGACAACTTATACACGTCAGGAGGCTATAGTTGTGATTGTGAATTAACTTTATCTATACACCATGCAAACATATTGTGACTGGTGACCTTGATGTGGCGAGTGATAAGGATCTAAAATTACTCCTGATGAAAGGACCTAAATATAGAGAGCCAAGAAGAATAAATCTGAAGGCCGATCAGAAGATAGTCCTGTCTGCATTAGAACAGTACGTTATTGATTGGTCTAAGCGAGAAAAAGTTGAACCTACAGTACTCGCTGATTGGCTGGACCTCACTAAGAGCAAGGTCGTTGAAACAATCCGCCATATTGACAGAAGTACTCTTCCCCAAGCAAAACAAGTACTGAGAAACCTCAATTCGCAAGAAGTTCTAGCAAATCTCCAGAGTAAATTCGTCACAGTCCCAGCAGACAAAGCTCCGAATAATATAATATTCATATGTAAATATTACTATTACCAGGTGCTGGTTAAAGAATTGAGTGTAGACATATCTTCATCAAATACGTCTACTTACTCCCAAACTGCATTTACTCTGGAAGATTTATTTAACAATCACAAAAAGTTTCTCAGGGAAAGAGGTATTTGTCTTCCAACCAATCATAACGACATACCAAAAATATACTGGACTCCCAAAATGCATAAATCACCATACAAAGCTAGATTCATAGCTGATTCTAGAAGCTGCACCACCAAACTTCTTTCAAGCCTATTAACGAGGGCCCTTCAGGAGGTAAAAGCATTTTGGGAAAGGTATTGCGCCACTATTTCTAAGAACTCTGGCGTTGAATGTATGTGGATATTGAAAAACTCTTACGGAAGAACTTGATGCTAAAGGTCACATACCGTACAGACATGTATCCACATGGGATTTCTCGACTCTCTATACTACAATCCCTCATCAGGACCTTATTGACCGTATAAGTTCATTAATAGTATCTGTGTTCAAGAAAACTGATCGTAGATATACTAATGTCGGAAGCCATAAAGCATTCTTTAGCTCGACTACATACAAGAGATATCATTCATGGGATGTTTCTTTGTTTATAGAGTTGCTTGAATTTCTCATTAAAAATATCTATGTGAAATTTGGCAACACAATATATCAGCAGGATATAGGTATTCCAATGAGTACTAATTGTGCACCCCTGTTCGCTGACCTATATCTGTTCTCTTATGAATATGACTATATGCAGGCGCTTTCAAAAACCGATCCATTCAAAGCCCGTTTCTTCTCATTCACCAAACGCTATATAGACGATCTTCTCGCTGTGGATAATCGCTATATAAATGACGCAGTGAAGGATATATATCCACCTTCACTGGATTTGAAGGAAACTACAGATAGCCCTACAGGCACATCTTATTTAGATCTCTATCTCTATAAAAATGAAGCGGGCATTCTCTCTCGTCGACTTTATGACAAAAGAGATGATTACAATTTCGACATCGTAAACTATCCCTTTCTGGATAGTAATATTCCAGTGGGACCTGCATATGGCGTATACATATCTCGCTTAGTAGCATTTGCTAGATCCTGTGTTAAATCTGATCATTTAAATCAACGTCACAAAACATAGTTGCAGAAACTTATAAAACAGGGCTATTCCACCAAGCGCCTCCATTCAAAGTTTCTCAAATTTGGCGATACATATCGCATGCTGATAGCAAAATACGAACGTAGCGTGCAAGATCTATGGCGCTACGTTTCGTAACTTGTGTCTAATTCCGCTTAACCCGGGGCTAGGGGCCGTATGAACCCATGTACTTCAAGATCCTCATGGTACTCATATGAACAGTCACAATCAAAGCGTGACTGAGATACATCATTCTTTAGATGACGACTTTACAACGAATATTATGGATTAAGAATACTGATCAGCGATACGGATTTGATATTTTTGGAACATCATGATGTCTTGCCGGCATCATTGAAAACTGTTGACCGCTTCTCTCTTGCAGGAAACAAGCCTATGTTTATGTATGCAATGATTGTCCTTTTGAATTTGGTGCTAATACTGTTATATGGAAAATGGAATAGGTATTTGGATTATGGACGCGGATATTCTCTAATGGACGACGGCTGGATTATGAATGACGGACTAGACGCTTGTAATTCCATAGAGAAGACACAAGCAGAGTTGTGGCCACAAACTCCCCTGGCCCTGTGTCTCCAACATAGACTGCCCCGTCATTCTCTCTCCTTGTTAAATCATCCCTCACAATTCGCACTCTCCTCGGCAAAAACTCATGTAGCATCCGAGTAACTTTTAACACCATTTAACCATTGCCGAATGATGTGCCAACCGTGAGGGTTGAACCCACAGATAAAATTTAACCCAACCCACCATTCCACAACCCCATTCACTCCACACTTTCACTCAAGCCTTTCTCCTAACCCTCTAAAAAGTTTGAACATATCTCGCACCACCACGCAAAACACACTGTATATTTTTTCAACACACCTCACATGTTCTCTCAACACACCAACTGTTCTAAAATAGGTACACACACCACACTCTACTGAACACTCAATCTCCAAAAATAATCATTCTAAAAATAGGCCCACACATCACAAATCAACCATCACACCATTATCCAACACCCCACATCACTATTCAACATCCACACATATCACAGATTTCTTGTCAGACATTTTATCATTTTTTTATCTTTCCCCCCAAAAAGAACAACCGACACAACATCAAACCAAAATGCCACATCACCTACATCAAAATACAAAGACATCAACATCAAAATCAACTCAAACCAGTGTGCTAGATGGCACCACATGCCAATGCCCACTGTCAATCTGCATTGCCCCCTAACATTACCAATGCTAAAAGAGAACTAAACTGAAGCACTGTTCAAACCGGTCATCATGCATTAACATTTTACTGCAGGAACCCTCATGTTCTCAATAACCAAGGCCTTCTTCCTAAAGTCAACGACACAGCCGTAAGAAGTCAGAAAATCCGAGCCCAGTAACAATTCCTGGACCACCGGGGCTACAATCATTTAATCCCTGCAATGGAAAGGGGAACCTGTCGAACCAACATTCCCATACTGGCCGTACCCTGAAATGCACCAGTTAGCTTAATGGGAGTGGATGACAGTCCCGTAAGCTCTAACTTTCCAAATAATTCCGGACTCATGACTGTTACCTGAGAAGCAGTATCCACTATCGCACTCACTGGAACGGACCCGGCCCTGACCGGAACTACCATTGCCCCCTTCCGAGCCCCAGACACGGCAACGCCTCGAACGGCAGCAGTCGACCCGACACAATCTGACATGAAAGGTCCTCCCGTGGTAACCAACCCATCAAGATTAGTGCGAACGGGGCAACTTCGACTTATGTGTCCTAATTGGTGACAAAGATGGCATTGTACTTGGGGACATCGGAAACTCTTATATCCATTTTTCCCACACGAGTAACAGGTAACTCTGTTAATAGGAACTTCACTGGCTAGCTCGGTAGCTCGAGAGAATTAACAAGTCTCAATGGGGACTCACCTCGACCCTCCCGTAAAAAATCCCCTCCCACAGACTTGATTTCCGTGGAAACTAGACGGACCCCTGCTACATTCAAAACTTGGTGATTATACAGTTAGGCATTCACACATGTCAATGCCTCCTGAATAGCTTTGGGGTCTTTCTCCATAGCAAACAAAACTACAGCCTGTGGTTCATGACAACCTTTGAAAAATTGCTCCACGGCTATTGATTCGACTAACCCGCGTGGAGCCCCCGGATACCCCTTCACAGCTAAATGAACACACCTATAACCAAAATCAGCCAAAGTGTCATTGGCCCCTTGCTCCTCCACCTGCAACCGATGTCGCATTGCTTGAGGAGGCTCAAGATCGCCATACCGTTTGTGTAAGGCTTCAAACAGCTCATCAAAAGAATTACAAACTGCTCTCGGTAGGAAAGAGTAATACTCGATGGCCTTGCCATGCATGCACTCAGTCAAACGCTTTAGAGATTTTGCCTTGCTCCACTTCCGATCTTGAGCTTCTAATTCAAATTTAATCTTGAACGGCGACCAACCTTTGGCATCGCCGGAAAAAACTAATGTTTTCGGAAGTGGACGGCTGCTACTACGTGTAAAAGGTGATGCCGAGGGGCTACGGCCACGTGATGTTAAAGGGCTTCGGCTACGCCAGCGTACTGGTGGAGGACCACGGAGAAGTCGACGCGATCTCAAACTCGCTGTATGTTGCCGGAAAGGCTGCGAAACATTTGGCTCAATTAAATTATCTCCCTTGTCCTCCTGACCATGAGCAATGCCAGAATGATCGATGGGTGGAGAGGAATGGCTACCTTTGTGCTCCTCCCCAACTATGTGAAGGGACGAAAGGGTCAGAGATGGGCACAGAAAGGTACTTCACCCTCTGATGGTCCCCTGACCTCTCGCAAGCATTCACCACCCCTGCATCCATATAAGGTGCATGCTGGGCACCCTCACCAGCATTGCATTCCCCACCTCCCAACCCCGGCGTTTGCACAACATTGACCGTAGACAAACTTTCCTGCTCAACGTTACCCGTTGACAGTCTAACAGCGCTGCCACCAGTCTGCACTGAACTAGCATCAGCCCCCACCCCTCTAACCATTGGACTAGTCCCCTGGCCTTGCATCATTGTCATTATCATTCCAAGTTGTTCACTCAAGTTGGTTACCCCTGCCCCTAATCTAGTCTTCATCCCTGTCAATTCTGCTCCCACCCAGTTTTCCAGTTTACAAACCTTATGAACACAATCTCTCAGGCACTCAGGGATCCCCTCCTGGTTAGATACCAGCTGACCGATCTTATTAACACATTCTCGCAAGCTCTGGAAGAGACTCTGAACAACAGATTCCCTTTCCCCCCTTAAATTTTGTATTTGATTTTCCATTTCAGTTCGCAATTCCCCTACATGTTTTTCAATTAATTCTGAAACATACTCGGGACAACTGGAACCATCTACCCCACTAATAAGAGAATTATCCATCAAGGAATTCTCATGGACTTGTTCAATACGTGCCGTCAATATGTCTACTGGTACCAGTTCTGTCATGGTTTGAATTGAGAGACTCCACAAAAATGTAAATGAAAATATTCAATAAACTGCAATACTCACTTCCAAAATGGCTGCCATGAAATAAATTTACCTGCCTTACTTGATTTGTCAAAATAATATTAGCCAGACTCGCCTCCAATGGTACAAATCTAGCTACAATAAATTCCAACCAAGCTACAGGAAAAATAAAATGCGCAGCTCAAAATTTACCGGTCAACCAACTTGACAGCAATGGCTGTGATACACAATAAATTCTGTTTTCCGTATAAAACAGAAATAAGTAGTTGTATCAACTACTCACACTCAGTGAGTTTCCACTCCAGAAACTCACTGGAAAAAATGAAGCACTTATGAGCTGAACGCACACACGTTACCGCAGTCAATGCGCTCTAGTGTGCTTATTCAACTCGAATCCATCAGAAAAAAATGAAAAAAAACCAAGACCCTTCAAAACAAGTGCATCACGCGTTACCGTTGTTGCAACTTCCCTGTTAAGTCCAAAACTAGAAACAAACCAAGCCAAATAGGATACAAAATAATCGCCGTCGCTAGTAGCCCAGTTAGTGCCTAAGGGCTCAATAGAATGTGTGTTGAATACCAAACAATCATCAAATGGTGTCAGTCAATACCAAATGAGACGGAGTTATCAACAATCAAAGTCTATTTCCCAAAATAAATAGAATCAAAACTCGCAGAGTTGGCATTTTGTAATCGCCAACTAAATTATGGTTGCCTATTTAATAAATGTTCCCAAAATCAACTGGTATTGCCCAACAATACCCGATTACACTCTAATCGGGTACAATGTTGATGCTACACCAATTGTTTTTATTTATTTTTATTTTTTTCAACTAAATGTAAGAGTGTGTTTTAATAAACACTAATCACTCAACCAAAATCAGATGGTGTCACATCACATCACCAGACCACAATATAATTGAGTGTAGCGCCGATATGTCAACACTCAAAAGAAAAATTTTAATTTTGTATTTTTTTTTCAAAGTAAACCGAAGAATGTGTGTTTGAATAAACACTAAACTCTCAATCAAAATCAGATGGTGCCACTTAACACAACCAAACCACAATCAAATTGAGTGCAGTGTGGATATGTCAACACTCAAATCTCAAAATACCATCTGAGTTTGTGTTGTAATAAACAACCACATCCACCAGATCAAAATCTGATTAAATATGGTCCAAGTTTGTCAACATCCCACCACCAAAATATTGACTGTTCATTTAAACTCAAAATTTATTATTCCCAAAATACTCAGTGTATTTCAGGAACACTGACCACTCATCCTTTTACAGTGTAAGTCACCATTGAGTACACCATCAAGGTTTACAGTGTATATTGACCACCACAGAATATGAGGTCAATTCAATTTGTACTGGCCAAATCAGAATGAACACCAGCAGTTTATGTATTCACTATGTAAACTCACAGGTAGCATTCAGCTACATGTAACACCTCACGAAAAGCCACGAATTTAGTAGCCAAGCGCTGAGGATAAATTTTGACTAAGTCCAAAAAAAAATAGGTACCAATATATTAGCAAATCTTTTGAAACATTAATTTGAATGTTCTATGCCTTGGCTGGCAAGAATTTCAATCAAATGAGAGAAAACCCCCACATTCACTGTAAGCACCAGCCAACCCCTCGCACAATAGCTACCAGGCAATGGCCAGATGAACCTGACAATGAAATTGGGCGAATTCCAAAAATTACTAAATTGAACTCTAGCCTTAGGCCATAGATTTTCAGTCAATGTCCCAATCAAATTCACAAAAACTGACCACGGGAAAAGTCAACGTAGTTTGACCGATAATACAGAGTCAAACTATTGCTATGCATTTTAAGTCGATCACACCAGTGAAAAATGGTCAACAGAAATTGACAGTGCTACAGACCCGCACGAACAAGTCTCGATAAGACAACCGTGCAAAACTATATCAGTGGCACAGTAAGAATAACCACAATTTGTCAACAGCACGACTGATGAATCCACGTACATCACAAGGTCATGCAGTACATGACCATGTACCCCAAACTCAATCACCGAACCGAAAGGAAATCACTAATCTGACCGCGTTCAGTCACTAAAACTTCATCCCATGCTCAAAATCTTCTCCAAAAACCCCAACATTACCAACCCAACCACTGAGCACTTAAAAAATATAATTATCATGGGACAGGATTATGAACAAAGCACAAAAATACACATACGGACTCACAAACAGTACCGGTACACATACATGTACATGACAACACAAACACAAACATTAACAAATAAACCATTCAAATATTGCACCTGTCAAAATCTTTATCTCAACTTCTAATCCTAATTTTCCCTACCAAATACTTATCTCTGAAAAATCAATACATCAAAATTCACCAAATCATACAAAACTCTAGCTAAATCTAAGGTGCAATATTGAAGGCAACCAGCAGGCAAGTTTGCCCGCTATACTGGCCGTCTAACCAACCTAAACAATTACAATCTTATTCCTTTTTATTCCCGAATGTTACCCTTCAGGTTACTGTCGTTGTTGTTCCAAATGAACAACAACAACGGGTCAGTAAACTCGCGAAATTTTCAAAAGGAACGCGAACTCAAACCAAATTGTAAACTGGGGTAGTTCAAAATAACCCCGCTTCACTCGCGATAAATTGTAACTTCACAAATTGTAGAATTGTATAAATGTTCACTTCACAGAACGATAGTTGAGCTATAAATGTCGAGTGGTTCCAATTGATTGTATATTAATATGTACTCCTATACGGAGGTGCTCCTTTTTCGAGGAGGGATTTACCAACTGAACTGAACTATGGCGAATAAAACCGATTTGACGAAAGAGAAGACTATCAAGGGTCCAATTTTCGTCACAACACACAGACTGTATTGGCTCAA
This sequence comes from Hanleya hanleyi, assembly GCA_036873755.1. NCBI lineage: Eukaryota > Metazoa > Mollusca > Polyplacophora > Lepidopleurida > Hanleyidae > Hanleya > Hanleya hanleyi. The sequence goes on along the minus strand of JAVTVY010023788.1, from coordinate 26,838 downwards.
TTCACGGAACAATCATTGCCAAGCCATACCATATACTGCACAGAGCTTCAGGACTATTGCTGTATAATGTTTAGTTCACAACCAATGAAAGCCAAATCAATTTGATTTGGAAAATCCGCCATTGCGAAAAAAACGTGACCATGCCGGCGAGAGAAAAAAATATTCCAGAACTTCGCTGGAAGCTCAAATTTTCACAAAACCCCTTCTATAAAGTAACACACTTTCAGTTTATATCGACTCAATCGTAAATAAAAGCCAACAAGTTTGTCAGGACTCGGAAATGAAGATTTTCACACTCAAATTTTCAAAACCTCAAAATGGCCGCCGATCTGGACACTGCATTCAGACCGCCATCCAACCTGTAACCATTTCGGTCATCTATACGCGGTAAGACTGACCCTGGGATCGTGTGTATTCATTTACAGCCTACTTTCGGCAAGTGCGAGAGGGAATTTCCAGAAATCAATACCACGTGACTTCGTCAGCCAATCAGCTAAAGTCTACCGACGTAACCCCAACGTAACTCGCCATTTTCGAATCATGTGATGCCCTACTTGTTGAAAATTACAGATCTACCACACCTCTTGGGTGATACGAAAGTTATTTATACCTATATATTTTGTAAGCCTAGCCTATATCTGTTTCCCAAGTGGTTTGAAAAAATGTAATTTATCAGATTTCTCGAGTCTGTTCTCTGCCGGATGAAGACCGAACAGAATCCCGTAATATACCGGATATCGCTCCGCAATAATAGAGACTCACGATTCGCAAGCCATCTTATGGATGGCGAAGTGTACGCAAATGACCGCCATCAAGGCGTAAATTTGCCTAAAAATAACCACAAATCTACGCTTAATACTTTAACTTTTGACACCAATTTGTAGTAATTTCAGCTACATAGATATCAGCCAGTATAGGAGACAGGCTTACCTGACGGTTAAAACACTGAGAGAAGTCGTCTATCACGTCCTGTCAGTCCCAAGTCATGTCATTCTCTGGCTTCTTTTCCAAGCCCGCGAGTTACTCTCATTGGCTAGAGGGCAATCAGCGCCCTCTACCAAGGGGAGAGAGAGGAGACAATAATAAAGCACTTGTCACCCCTGCATCACTGACCTAATGTTCGTTAATAGTCTGTTATAATCTATTACTGACAAGTGAGAAAACCTATTCTCACTACAAGACCATTGGTATTGGTATTGGTATCATTTATTCACCATCCAAAATACAACATATATGAAGAAAAAAGCAGAAGTTACAATATATCACATAGTATGAGTTCCGTAAATATTAGGGTGGCGGGAGAAATCCCCAAAGGGCTTGTTATATCCCAAAAAATAAACAGAAAAGATGCATCGATTCAATCTCTAATGTTTGTGTGAGGCAACGAATTACAAAGTCTTATAAACAAAGCATAGTGGTAGAAAGTGAATAAAGGGTTAATATGATATTGGACTATGTATTTACTCATTATTATATTAGATATGGCTAATATGTGCAATGGTTATGATGCTAGTAGAAAGGCTTTAAGAAGGTATTTAAAATGAGAAATTGATATGCAAATTTGTAGATGGGAGGGCAATTTATTCCATTCCCTAGGAGCCTTAATTTTAGCTGTGTGTAGAGAAAGACAAGTCCGAAATGGATAGCGATATAATTTCGTAGCAGAACCTCTTGTGGGATACTGGTGTATATCACTTAATCTTGTCAAGTAATTATTAAACATTGATGGTAGAAGTGATCTATGATGGATAAATTTATGAGACAGTTGCAAAATAAGATACTGATTCAAAACTAGCAGAGGCAATATTTTAAGTCTGGAAAATAACGGAGCAGTATGTTCTAGAGGATGTACGAGAGATATAATTCTTATTGCTCGTTTTTGAAGGGTAATAAGAGACTTGAGGTGCGTGGAAAAGGTGTTGCCCCAAACAATATTACAATATGAAAGATAGGGGGAAATAAGCGAGTAATAAAGTAGATATAAAGTTTTCTTATTGAGGCTATGTTTAATTGTATTTATCAAACCCAAATTTCGTGATACCTTTTTACATATTTCGTTGATGTGTTTCGTCCAGGTTAGTTTTTCACTCAAATAAACTCCAAGAAATTTAAAATTGTCAACCTTTTCTATATCGTGCCCCATAATAGATAATACTGGATTGAAAGAACTATTAGTTCTACAGTTAGGTTTGATAAGCATAAATTTCGTTTCTGTTACATTTAAAGAGAGCTTATTACTGGAAAGCCGGAAAGAAAAACCTCATGAATTGGACAGCATGGATATCTTGAACCAACCACTTTGGTATAACCATCATTTTACTAACTCTACATATTTCATTTTTCCCATTGGCATAAAAATGGTTTACGCTTTTTAAAGGATATCCTGGACCAAGATGGGAAAATACTACCATTTGATATTGTCAAAACAAGATATAATATTCGCGGCACTTTCCTTGATTACAAAAGATTGACTCTTAAAATTCCACAAAGTTGGCTGCAGAAATTAGCGAAGGAGATAAAGTTAAGTGATTTTCATACTCCTAGTATTTTACCGTGTGTCAGCAAATTGATAAGCACAAACAAAGGTTGTAGAAAATATTATGATGTTCTCGTTCAGAACGATGTTCTGTCTTTGTCACAGGCAAGATGGGAAGATATACTGGGCATCACTCTGGACTGGAGACATATATATACTGTACCCCGAAAAACAACAAGTAATATACAGCTTCAAGATTTCCAGTTCAGAGTGATTCACAGATATCTTATCACAAATGTACTACTTGTTAAGCTGGGTATAAAAAAACAGTAAATTATGTACTTTTTGTGAACTAAACGAAGAAACCATACTTCATCTTTTCTCAAAATGTCTGTGTGTAAAGAATATCTGGCGAGAGCTCTGGCATTGGTTTTACCTTTGTACTGGAAAAAATGTCGATATGTCTCCTGACAAAATTCTATTCGGCCTGCAAAAAAAATGCTTACTAGAAAACCACATTATCATTTTAGCAAAAATATATATTTATAAAACCAGATGCCTGGGTACAAAACCGGATTTTCTTTGACTAAAAAATTGTATACGAAGTAATTACCTATTAGAAAAATATATTGCGGTGTGTAACATGAAAAGGGAACCATTTAACACTAAATGGTCTCCAATAGAAGGATTTCTGATCAATAATGTTGGCTCCACTTAGCTCGGCAAGCCCAAGAAATGGATCACCTAGAGGATTATTCACCACATTATTCGACTGTACCAAAAATGTATTTGATGACAGCTATATGCAATGTAGAATAGATTATATCCAACGCCTGTGTACAACAAACTATTAAAACAAAAAAAACAAAAAACAAAAAAAGCTGGAAACTGGAAAGACAATTATATAATAACAACAATTCTTCAGACATCATTTGAAAAAGTGTAGCAGGATTATGATGAGATAACATTGTACTTGTATCATCTGCGAATAATATAATTTTCAAGACATTTGAAACAGATATCAGGTCATTTATATAGATAATAAATAGCAATGGCCCCAGGATCAGGGTGAAGGGTAAAATGACAATTGAGCAAAGAAGGGCCCGCGTCGGATGTACACATCGTGACACAAGTGAATGAGGTCGCCGTCCAGTTCACCAGACAACACCTGTTTGAATTTGGTCCAGCCCTCCCGAGACAAACGAATGTGAGCCGGGCACGGTTGTGTAGGGTCCGCATCACAGATGTCTCTCACCTCCTCCATAATATCGACCGTATCCGCATAAACGTGCAGGAAAATCTCGGGGGTCAAGCTGAGATACGCCCGTATTATATGCTCCGTCATGGTCAGTACGTGAATGGTACCAGATTTGGAGTTAGGTGCAGGATTGGCTTTTTTTAGATACTTTTCAAATTTCCTATGCTTTAACATGGTGCTATATAGCACACTTGGCAATATTGTGCAGATACTTTTGCTAAACTCCGCAGTAGGCAGAAAGTGGGTTATTTTAATAGCATCTATATTGAATATTTAGCACTTTTATAATCTAGTCTAATTAGAATATATTCGCATTAAAATATTTGTAACTCCGTGTCGGAGAAAGAACAATATATTCAATATTTTGCACCTTGATAATATTATCTAATTAGAATAGATTCGCACATAAATATGTAGCTGACGTCTGAGAACAGACAATATATTGAATATTTAGCACTTTTATAATATCATCTAATTAGAAGAGATTCGCAGTTAAATATCTAGCTGGCGTCCGAGAAAGACAATATATTCAATATTTAGCACCTTTACAATATCATCTAATTAGAAAAGGTTTGCACTTAAATATGTAGCTGGCGTCTGGGAAAAGATAATATATTCAATATTTAGTACTTTTATAATCTATACTAAATAGAAGAGATTCGCAGTTAAATTTCCACACGAGCCTTTTCGGAGAAATGACAATATATTCAATATTTAGCACTTTTATAATCTAATCTAATTAGAAGAGATTCGCATTAAAATATCTGTAACACCGTATCGGAGAAAGGACAATATATCCAATATTTAGCACCTTTATAATATCATCTAATTAGAATATATTCGCATTTAAATATGTAGGTGACGTTTGAGAACAGACAATATATTGAATATTTAGCACTTTGATAATATCATCTAATTAGAAGAGATTCGCAGTTAAATATCTATCTGGCGTCTGGGAAAGGACAATATATTCAATATTTAGCACCTTTATAATATCATATAATTAGAAAAGATTCGCACTTAAATATGTAGCTGGAGTCTGAGAAAGACAATATATTCAATATTTAGCACTTTTATAATCTATACTAAATAGAAGAGATTCGCAGTTAAATATCCACAAGACCCTTTTCGGAGAAAAGACAATATATTCAATATTTAGCACTTTTATAATCTAGTATAATTAGAAGAGATTCGCATCAAAATATCTGTAACACTGTGTCGAAGAAAGGACAATATATTCAATATTTAGCATCTTTATAATATCATCTAATTAGAATATATTCGCATTTAAATATGTAGGTGACGTTTGAGAACAGACAATATATTGAATATTTAGCACTTTGATAATATCATCTAATTAGAAGAGATTCACAGTTAAATATCTATCTGGCGTCTGGGAAAAGACAATATATTCAATATTTAGCACCTTTATAATATCATATAATTAGAAAAGATTCGCACTTAAATATGTAGCTGGAGTCTGGGAAAGACAATATATTCAATATTTAGTACTTTTATAATCTATACTAAATAGAAGAGATTCACAGTTATTATCCACAAGAGTCTTTTCAGAGAAAAAACAATATATTCAATATTTAGCACTTTTATAATCTACTATAATTAGAAGAGATTCGCATTAAAATATCTGTATCACCGTGTCGGAGAAAGGACAATATATTCAATATTTAGCACCTTTATAATATCATCTAATTAGAATATTATTTGATTGTTGCAATCAAGTACCAAAGGAAGATGTTGTTTTTGGCGTTTTGTTTCTTTCGAACTTATAATGAAAGGGACCGATTGTCTCCGAAACACATTCGGTCATCGTTGAGTGATTGGTTTGTTGTGCCAGTAAGTCTGAGTACAGCTGTCTGCATCATTGAGGTTGCCTTTATATCGCCCGTTGTGTAGGCACCAATCAAGCATTACCTGGGACTGCCTTAAACAGCCTATATACCAGCACATGCGCGTTGTTTAACCAAGAAGAACGATAGAATAATCTGTTATTGTCTGAGTAGAGTTGCACAGACCACAAATGAAAATGTACTTGCGACTGTCTTAAAAATCATTACATAACAGCGCATGCCCGTTGTTTAACCAGGAAGAACGATAGAATAATCCCTGTTATTTTCAGAGGAGTTGCACAAACCAGCAAATAAGGTGTAAGACGGCCTTAAACCTCCTTATTCACCAGTGGTATATGTAGTATTTGTGCTAATTATGCAATATATTTTCTTTAAGGAGAGGCAGTCGGACAATTTGGAGCTGCGATTTAGAAGAAATATTCAATATTTATCATGGCTGCAATTTAGAAGAAATATTCAATATTTAGCATTTCTGCTAATTATACAATATATTTTCTTTCGGAAGAGGCAGTCAGACAATTTGCGTTTGCGAGTTATCATAAATATTGAATATTTCTTCTGGCTGCAATTTAGAAAGAAATATTCAATATTTAGCATTTGTGCTAATTATACAATATATTTCCTTTGGGAACAGGCAAGTCAAAGTGCTAACTTGCAGTAATCAAAGAAATTATCTTTAAAGTAGCACACCCCTTTCTAAATATCACTGATTTTAGAAATTATTTGCGAAGTAGCAGATCTGCTAAATAGAATGCGAGACAATAATAACCATTCCTGCACCTTAATGCAGATTTGACTGTCTCTCGTATTTATAGGGATAACCCCGTGAGATCAAAGGATCGGGTGATCATGTCACTGGGCTGACTGAGTCTAGCCAGATAATTACTGGTATCGTCGGTTGCATCCGTTTCATTGCTAGACATTTGTTCATTGGGTTCTGCCGCCGCTTCTCCCAGGGCACTAGCCCACTCCAACTGAACAGCTGACCGCTCGTACGGTGTAAACAGCTTGTCCACGATAGGCACCACTTTCTCGAAGGCTGTCCACAGATCGGGGTCTAGGGTCAAGCCTCGCGTAGGGTCTTGGTAACGGCCCAGGCGTGGGAAGAAGGGTCCACGGTGTACGTAGATGGCATTGTCTATGTGGATGATGTTTCCGTCGAGCTCACCACTCAACTCCCGTTTAAATTTGGTCCAGCCGTCACGGTGTAGCGTAACTGTATTCGATACGGTCTCAGCGCGCGACCAGCAAACATCTCTACGGTCTTCCACGAGGGTGACTTTATCTTCATAGACGTGTAGCCCCACCCGGGGTGTAAGGGGAAGGATGGCTCGTAGGACTGGTGACATGCTTGAGCCATTGATGAACGGTGAATGACGCACACGCTGACTGACCCTCGTATTTATGGTCAGGTCCCACTGTCAAAACCACAGCGCCAGGGTCAATAGGGCACAGACCATTACTAGGCCAACCAGCCGTCGCTGGTTCCGGCTTGAGCGCTCGTGGTCCATAGCCCGAGCATCAAGGATGGCTGTCATAGTCCAGTAGTGGTGAGTGATGGCACACCTCTTCATCGAGTGCACTCTGTAGAGGGCAGCTTCTGCGAACTCTTTCAGGATCTGGCGTGGCCCCTCGTTGTGGTCGCCATCTGCAATCATGGACCGGACCACTGCTCTGTAACCTGTGAGTGAATTAACCACGGTCGCATGCTGTAAAATGCGAGTCGCATAGGGATGGATGTCCGTCATGGCTCTGTAACCGTAGAAATGAAGGTGTGGGATCCAGAGGGACGTGTTTTATAGACCATGTCACACATGCTCGCCTAGACGTAGCTCTACGGGTGTAGTCCGTGATACGTACTATTCTGATTGGTTAGTCCAAAAAGAGAGCAACAACAACAGAGATTACAGGTCAATCCTTTTATTAGCCCCTCCATCACAGCACATCCACGCTAGAGGAACCAATAGGAAACATGATAGGAATGCATGTACTGACCTGTCTTTGGGGTTTTTCACCAGAATTTCGCTCATGACCGTGTCTTTAACCCGGCACTTTGCGTCCGCGTCTGCATCTGGGTATGTATGTATGAGGGTCTTGAGGGGGCGACTGTATGTTGTGAGTTGTATGTGTTTTTTCGGTGACGTCCGCGGCTGCATCCGGGTATGTATGAGGGGTCTTGAGGGGGCGACTGCATGTGATGAGTTGTATGTGGGCGTTTTTTCGGTGATGTCCGCGCCTGCATCCGGGTACTTCTATGTAAGTGTATCAAAGTGAAAATGTTTAGGGCATTGCTGGATTCATTGGACCGCTTGACCTGACCAGCCTGAGCCTGTCTGAGCCTGCCTGAGCCTGCCTAGCCAGCCTGAGCCTATCTGACGAAAGGAGCTGCTTGCCTGAACCTCAGCAGCCTGAACCTATCTGACGAGAGGGGCTACTTGCCTTACCAGTGGAGCCAACAGTCATGGAGCCATCCCACCGAGCTAAGCTTCTGCAGCACCGTATCCATATCGTTGATGAGATGCAACATGTGGCCGATATATGTGAACTGCCCATGTTGGAAAACATAATCACTAATCACATGGGTGTAGATATCATGGCGGAGAAGACCTATATGGCACGAAACAGCACCAAGATGTTCACTTGCACAACTTGCCAGAAGCAGTTTACTCGCCCAGAAGATTTGCGACGGCACGATTCCTCCATCCACAACGGCGCACGATATACTTGTATTACCTGCGCACGGTCATTTAATCGGGAGGATCCTTTACTGCGCCACGAACGCTCATTCCACGAGGGCGCGACGGAACAATGTAATGAATGTGGACAACTCTTCAGCGACCCCGTCAGTTAAACGGCATCAGCGTTTGATTCATGCCCCGTCTCTACGGTTTGGGCGAGAACTTCCCACTAAAGTGGCACCCAGGAGAGTCAGACCCAGTGAAAATGAACCCGGGGAGACGAATGCCACTGGTGATGCGATCACAGAGAGCCCGCCTATACCCACAGTTCAGAAGAGCCTAGATATCCAGCCAGTCCCTAGCATTATTTTTGCTAGTCATACGCCTGACGACATCAAACATTTTCTGGAAGATGCAGTGGATGTTCCTATCGATCTGCTACAGGACGCCCATCCAGTGAGTGACATCTATCGGCGCCAATGGTCCATGATACGGCACGTTTTCCACCGTGATGGGGCGGGTGGGAGTGTGGCCATGGTGAAAGAGTGCACGCTCGTAATCTCGGCTGCTGGTCTGGCGTGCGTTCGAATCCCACCGAGGACTTTCCGGATATGAAAATATCCCCGCTCACAGCTGGGCTTATTCAGTGTCCAGGGTAAAAGGAACTGAGGGCGCTCTCGTGTTCAGGCACATGTAGGCACCGTCGTGATATGGCTGAAAAATTGTTGAAAACGACGTTAAATGCTACTTACTCATTCACTCGCTCACTCACTCCACCGTGATAGCCCTATTCCAGATATCTACAATTTCCCACTGATCGAGCTCACCCTTCTACGCAGCTACGTGGAAGCCATCTTCACTGACCAAGCTACGGTCTTCAAATTGAATGTCGTTTTCGGGTACATGTTACGTCACAAAGAGACGGACCAGTTACGGTATTATTATGCCAGTAATAACAGCCATGTGTTTGACCAGCCGTTCGCCATCATTAACCGGGCGTCGCTAGAGACAATGCTGGAGAAACTGGGCACCGTGGATCCCTTGAGATGGGCACATCGTAAACGCCCAACACACAATGGGTCGTAGAGAGGGTCACCAATGATACGTTCTTTTTACCAAGCTGATCGACCACCCCCATCGGCTGAATGCGTCACCATTGCACTGATGAATAGCATAACATGCCGTATATACTCTCTATGTCTACATGCTGATCGTTGACTTGAGCTCAGTAAACATTAAATGTGACGGTGCGTTAAATAATAAAACATGGTGTTTGATATTTCAATTTGTTTTACTGTGAACATACTAAACATACCCAGGGCGGCTCCCCCAGTCTGGGTATGGTGTAACATTGGGGATAATAAACTGTATAAACATTGCTGAACTTGTTGTTATTCACGACAACCACTTTCCGCTCTACTTGGATGAAATATATACCCCGATGTGATGTAGTGCCCTTGCACATTTCCGAAACTTCCATTTAAGCCGAGCGCGCTGCGGCCGGGCCGGGTATAACTTGAATGTTGAAAATCCGGACCCTACGTCTAAGGGAAAATTGGAGCTCTTCTGGGTTCGGATGTAGTTTTAGTGAAACCGGAAGTGTCGTCTGTGCGATCAACCCACACCACCAAACCACAACCATGGACCCATAGTGGTTGGTCAAACACACCCCCACGCATCCCCAAAATGCCTGCTTTCTATACTACGGCCAGACTGCGCAGGCGCAGACTCTTGAACACGGACGAACCATTAAACCAGTCGGATGCTACTTCACGAGAGTTTCAAAATAAGACCTCAGACGACTCTATCGGACCCATAGTGCCCCATGTTGGCGCCAAAATGTCTATTTCCATATACTTGGTCTACTGCGCATGCGCAGAATGACGTCAGTTTTACGTGACATCCATCCAGTCGGATGCTCCTTCACGAATGCTTCGCATTGATACCTCACTCGACCCCATCAGACCATTAGGGGCCTACCTAGACCCCAAAACGTCTAGGATGAAATATATACCCCGAAGTGATGTAGTGCCCTTGCACACGTCCGAAACTTCCCTTTAACCCGCGCGCGCTGCGGCCGGGCCGGGCCAGGCCGGGGATAACTTGGATGTTGTAAATCCGGACCCTACGTCTAAGGGAAAATTGGAACTCTTCTGGGTTCGGATGTAGTTTTAGTGAAACCGGAAGTGTCGTCTGTGCGAACAACCCACATCACCAAACCACAACCATGGACCCATAGTGGTTGGTCAAACACACCCCCACGCATCCCCAAAATGCCTGCTTTCTATACTACGGCCAGAATGCGCATGCGCAGACTCTTGAACACGGACGAACCATTAATCCAGTTGGATGCTGCTTCACGAGAGCTTCAAAATAAGACCTCAGACGACTCCATCGGACCCATAGTGACCCATGTTGGCGCCAAAATGTCTATTTCCATATACTTGGTCTACTGCGCATGCGCAGAATGACGTCAGCATCCACCCAGTCGGATGCTCCTTCACGAATGCTTCACATTGATACCTCACTCGACCCCATCAGCCCATTAGGGGCCTACCTAGACCCCAAAACGTCTATTTCCATACCCTTTTCCCACAATTCCGTCTGCGCATGCGCAAAATGTTGAGCACGAACGACACACTAGTCCAGACGGATGCTCCCTCACGAGAGCTTCACACTGATACCTAACACGACACCATAGGATCATTAGGGGGTCACCTAGATCCCAAAACGTCTATTTCAATACCCTTTTCCCACAATTTCTTGTCTGCGCATGTACAGAATGTTGAAAACGAACGACACACTAGCCCAGGTTGATGCTCCCTCACGAATGCTTCGCATTGATACCTCACTCGATCCAATCGGCCCACTAGTGGCCCACCTGGACCCCAAGACGTCTATTTCCATACTGCACATGCGCAGAATGATGTCAGTTCCACGTCACACCCATTCCTTCGGATGCTCCGTCACGAATGGTTCACATTGATACCGCATACGACTCCATTGGACCAATAGTGACCCACCTAGACCCCAAAACATCTATTTCCATACACTTTGTCTACTGTACATGCGCAGCATGACGTCAGTTCCACGTCGCATCCATCCCGTCGGATGCCCCTTCACGAATGCTTCACTTTGACACCTCACTCGATCCAATCCGTCCACTAGCGGTCCCTACAGATTGCCGGAGAATGCCGGATAATTTGGGACTACTTTCTGTCCGCGGAGGCAGACCGCATCACCACCAGACCGCATCACCGCGGAGGAATACACACGCCCGATTCACGCAGACCGGAAGTGACGTCATACCTGCGCACAACACTCCCGCGCACACCTACTCCATAATTCCTGCGCATGCGCAGTGACGAGCTAGAGCCTCGAAATGCGGTTATACTACTACTCGTATCTTTGATGATCGAAGTATGAGGAATAAGATATACTTGTGATTCCTCTTTTCATTCTGTTTCATGGAGAAATGATTGCCCTATTAAACGATGGCACAAGCGTCAAATCTTTAAAACAGTCGCCCCCAAGAATATACCTGGTCTCCATAATCAAAATAATTCATTTGTAAACCCTTTCCAGTAATGATTACTCTTGGTATTCCTTGAAAAATTCCTTGGCGATTGCTTGTGCAGAATTTATCTTAGTATAACCTTCATTGTGCTTGAATGGAATGTGATGGAAGTGTAGTGGGTTGACTTGGACCGCATGGTGGACCATGGAGCAAAAGATGCATGCATACTTCGTTGCATGCAAGTTTCTCTATAGCGTTGTTTTACATTGGGAGTTCTACTATAGCGTTTAACGAACAGAATGTAATACACAAATTTATGACATAACTGTGTTGTTATTCAGTGACTGAAAGCCATGACGTAAATATCGTATGTAACTCCGTCAATACTTGAATGTGTGACCGGGTGCTGTACTGGCTGGGTTGATCTGCGTCCAGGAACTGTGAGCACTCTCGTGTTCTGGCACTTGATATGACTGAAACAGGGATGAAAACGATGTTAAACCTTACCGCTCACTCATTGTAACTAGTGACATAACACTTTTAAACATGCTGAGTGGATAGTATATGTAACGTGAGAAAATAAATTACTACGCTTGGTCGTGACGTCACTAAACTATTTTTCCATTGATAAAGTTTTGCTACGAAATACTATGTTCATAAGTGCAACAACAACATGCATATCTACAAGACGATCAACCAAGCGTCACTTGGAAGAGGATATGGTGCTACCACCCACTGAGGCCCTGGGAAATGCTATCAGGATGCGCAAACAACTCTTTCTGGACATGCTGCCCGAACAATATCCAGGCCTGCCCGACGACGATTAGGTCACACCGAGAAAAGATGAAAGTTTCTGAAACGGCGACTTCTGATTGGACAAGAGCAGCCGAGAATACATCTAACGCAGTAACGGGCAAGAGCGAATATGACTGATACAGCGCCAAATGGCGGCCTCTGATTGGAAAAGAGTCTTCTTGAATTGTAAACATACCCAACGCGGCTCCCCCAGCGTGGGTGTGATGTACTGGAGGGAAGAATTAACCATATGAAAAAAAACATGTTGTTGTTGTCTCATCTCTCATCCTTGATGTTGTTGTTTTTCTTTCATCTGTGTATATCATGGCGTCAAGGCGTTATGCTAGGGTGTTACGGCGTAACGACGGGCGTTAAGGCGTAACGACGGAAGCTCGGAGCTCGGGGATGGAGTAGTCGGGAGCTCGGAACTCGGGGATGAGACAGGCGGGAGCTCGGAGCTCGGGGCACCAAAACTGTTGCTTTCTATACTACTTCTAATCCCCACCCTACCTCTCTCAGCAGGCCCCGATAAACCAGGGACCGATATTAGCCCTTTGGGACAAGGCTGATAGGAGCTTTCCCCTATTGTAGGGGTAAAGTCCGTGTTCCGCTTTTGATCTTTTCGGAACAAATCTTAAATTTACATACACCCACTCCCCCACCCTACCTCTCTCAACAGGCTCCGATAAGCCCCACTAGACGTGGTTGATAGGGGTTTTCCACTATTTGAGGGATAAAGTCCGTGTTCCGCTTTTTATATTTTCGGGACAAATCCTCAATTTACATGCGCCCACTCCCCCACCCTACCTCTCGCAGCAGGCCCCGATAAGCCAGGGACCGATATTAGCCCTTTTGGACAAGGTTGATAGGAGTTTTCTACTATTTTAGGGATACAATCCGTGTTCCGCTTTTTATATTTTCGGGACAAATCCTCAATTTACATGCACCCACTCCCCGACCCTACCTGTCTCAGCAGTCCTCGGTACGCCAGGGACCGATATTAGCCCTTTTGGAGAAGGTTGATAGGAGTTTTCTCCTATTGTAAGGGTAAAGTCCGTGTTCCGCTTTTTATATTTTCGGGACAAATCCTAAATTTACGAACACCCACTCCCCCACCCTACCTCTCTCAGCAGGCCCCGATAAACCAGGGACCGATGTCAGCCCTTTAGGATGGGGCTGATAGGAGTTTTTCCTTATTGCAGGGGTAAAGTCCGTGTTCCGCTTTTTATATTTTCGGGACAAATCCTAAATTTACATGCACCCACTCCCCACCCTACCTCTCTGAGCAGGTCTCGATAAGCCAGGGGACCGATATTAGATCTTTGGGATAGGGCTGATAGGAGTTTTCCCTTATTGTAGGGGTAAACTCCGTGTTCCGCTTTTTATATTTTCAGGACAAATCCTCTGTTTACATGCACCCACCCGATCGCTTGATAGGCAGGCCCCAATACTCTCGGAGACCGATATTCACCCTTTGGGATGGGGCTGATAAGGGTTTTTTCCCTATTGTAGGGGTAAAGTCCGTGTTCCGCCTTTTATGTTTTCGGGAAAAAATCCTGATTTTACATGCACCCATCATGACTTGATAGGTAGACCCCGATAAGCCCGGGGACCGATATTAGCCCTTTGGGATATGATTGATAGGGGTTTTCCTCTATTGTAGGGGTAAAGTCCGTGTTCCGCTTTTTATATTTTCGAGACAAATCCTCATTTTACATACACCCACCCATGACCTGCAAAATCCTTCCGTAGGAACCCCAAGTCCCCCACTCAAATGAATGGACGGCATACAAGTCAGTACATGCATTCCTGATCACGTGACCGCCGCATGATGGAAAACACCCAGATACAAGTCAGTACATGCATTCCATATGGTCCTGGAGGAGCACTTCACTTTGTGGAACCGCTTCACTTTGTGGAACTGCTCATCCTTCCCAGGTTAATCTAGAATCCTACCAAGTTCGTAATTTTTCCTTCGGGGAGCCAGGTGTTGGGCACGTGAGCTCACTCACGCAGACACGTAGGCATCAGACGAGGTGTTCACGATGCCGCAACATTGTAGCGATCGTAGTGCAACAATGTTACAGTTTCCTTTGAGGCGCCAGGTGTTCGGCACGTGATAACTCCCAACCCAGAACAAGTCAGGGCATGCCTTGATCACGTGATCGCCCAGTGACCTCCCGGTGACCTCCACAAATAATGAGGTCAATGTGGCTCGAAAAGGGTAGAGTACACTTCAGACCAGCTGAAAGGGTAGTGTTGGCGCACCAACGTCGCGCAAACGAAGTGCGCCAACACAAAGGTATAGCGCGCCAATGCCCATGATTATCGCTGGCCATTGTTCTAACTCTGTTGAATGTAGTCCGTCGACTTGATTGAACACAGGCCGCGCGCTATCAGCACGGTCAGACAATGGCTGGAAGCGAGCTGCAAGAGTCAGAACCCGCTAGTGAGGTCTTTGTTAGCGAGCGATCGTTCACGCGAGAAAGCTCAAGAAATCAGTCGGGAGTCCACGTGGCGTTAATCGGCACGAAGCTAACTGTTTGCACAGAATATCTGCCTGTAATTCATACCTATTAAATAACATCAGGTATATGAATTTGTGTTACCGGCGAACACGTGGACCTGGATCAAGCGTATTTGCATTCCATCTAAAAATTTGTAAAAGGAAATAGATTTAAGATTTATTTTAATCATAAACACTGCTTGCAAAATGGATTGTAATTTGTGCTTCGTCGGACACCTGCTTTCAAAGTTGATCCAGACTTGCGTCTCACGGAATAGCTTTTCTGGTATTAAAGAATAGGTATTTGTTTATTGGAAGTTTCATCTTACGGCCGCTTCTCATACAGATGCGCAAGTTCAAGTCATTCGTTTTTATATATTCAAAAATTCTTGCAAATTGTGTTAATTTTGACCATTCAAGAGTAAATGCCCGGGATTTTACTACCGGATTATGCAGTGTATAAATATTTAATCAGTGGGACAAGAACCGATGAAACGAATTATGTAATACCGGTACCTTTTTACTAGAAATCGGTTGTTTGATTTGATTGAAGTCTGGTAATCCCTTTCTGAGGATTTGTCAGCAATAAAACAGAACTCACTCCTCTGTGAAATAGATCAACCCTCATGAATCTGGCGTCTACACACAACCCAGCTATCCAGACGAACTTTGGTACAAGTGTTGGATGCTGCCTGAACATGCTTAATATAGCCCCGCGCGACCAGTTTGGCCCCACGTGGCTTTTCGCGGGGAATTGAGAACACGTGTTTGAAATCTTGCAACATATTACATATATTTTTTTCTAGCCCTGCCGCTGTAATGTTAATACATCCCGCTATGTTGTGTTAATCTTCGGGTTAATTTGCAAAGGACCATTGATAGCGGGAGATCATCCCCGACATCAAGACCAACATTTCATATGTGTTAATATATACTTCCTGTCGAACAGTATAACGGATGTTATATTGTCAGCAAGAAAACAACACTGTAAAGATAAATCATCTCGTTAAGTTTGGCGTAAACAAATGGAGAATGTAAACATAACAGTGCATTCTCTCTCTGACGGGGTAAAGCGATATCCCGCTTTCGTCCAACAAAATGCTCGTCTGTGTCTCATTTGAAAAGAAATGAAATGGCATTAACTTATTGTTTAGGTAGAAATCTCTGTTATTGTTTCTTTTTTGTTAT
This sequence comes from Hanleya hanleyi, assembly GCA_036873755.1. Lineage (NCBI taxonomy): Eukaryota > Metazoa > Mollusca > Polyplacophora > Lepidopleurida > Hanleyidae > Hanleya > Hanleya hanleyi. The sequence goes on along the minus strand of JAVTVY010023788.1, from coordinate 10,552 downwards.
TTAGCTGGAACGATGTGTGGGCCATAAATACTTGTTAATTCTTATTTCCTCATCGGAAGTTTCGTGTGCAACCTTTAACAGTCGGGCGGTAACGAATAAAGAGCATATACAAGTATTTGTCATTCTCTATAAGGGGCTAATTGATCTTTTGAATTTCTGTGTATATTTTGGTTAGGCGGTTGTAACAAGACAAGTCAAAGAGACAACTAGTCTGACCGAGCACTGCATGTTGCCCCGATTATGACCTCGACTCGCCCGTGTGTCTGAATTTATACGAAGCTGTATTCATTTGAAATGTTACGTTCAACCGTTTTACTGGCCGTTCTGAAAGAGGAGGCGGCCTTCGCAATTTGCACACACCAACGTTTTATGAATTCTGATAATATATTTAGGCATACTTTAAGCTATCTTTGGCGAAACTTTTTGTTAATGAAGATTATTCGTAGTCTCAACCGAATGTTCACAAGACGGCCGAGTTTCCTTGGAGCGCAAACAAAAAATGATAGATAATCATTTACAGCATTCTTATTGAAGAAGTCAAATCTTCTATATATTTTTTTAATTACTTAGCCAGTAATTTAAACTGTAGAATAGATTGTGTTCTTGCCGTACACCGCCAGAGGGGAACTCTTTGAAAACAATTCAGTTTTAAGCGGTGACGGCTGTTAGCTTGCAATCCGGCAAGCGCCCCAACGGGGAGCCTTTGTTTACCGCCGACATGCTTACAATGGTTCAGCGGTTTGACCGGACTATATTCTACCGGCGCGTGGCGGCAAGGGTCACATCATGGGGGGTGTAATAAGTCTTGGTGATTAGGCTAGCACGTTGGCGCGCCATCAGTGCGTAAACCCTGTTCACTAATTGGAAGATTAAGCTGATCTGCACTGTATACTACTACCGGAAACAATTCGTGCTGCAGCAAAGTTTTTCCAGTCGATCCGCTTCTTCTAATGTGCATCCATCCCAGATCACAGAACTGTATTCTAACATGGGTCTCACAAAAGATAGATATATTTGAGATAATGCCTGTCTGCCAAGCTGGTATTTCAGTTTTCTCATCATTCCAATACGTTGAGAGGCGGTATTGATAATGTGATTGATGTGACTACTCCATTTGCAGTTGTCTTGCAGGATTAGGCCTAGGTGACGATGGTTGGTGGAAGCCCGAAGGAGACAACTGTCAAAATAGATTTTAGGCTATGTTGGTGAAGTCTTATTTGAGAACAGAATTAAAATGGTTTTTAGGGCATTAAAGTTCAGAAGCCATTGTTTGCCCATTCCAATAAGGACTGTAGATCCCAGTTAACTACAGTTTCAATATCACAAATGTTAAGTGACGAGAACTGCAGACAAGAGTCATCTGCAAAAAGTCTGGTAAGACTCATAAGTTTGTCCGCCATGTCGTTAATCTGGGACGAGTATATAGGGATATGAAACGCGGCTCCTCTCTTTGAACTAGGGTTTGTCTCGCTAATTGATATGTTAATGAGTGATTAGTGATTGGTTAATTAGTACGCCTCGTCACTGATTGGCTTTTTGTGCGCAAAAGACCGTCACGTGCGCTTCGCTGCGAGTCCCGCCCTGTTTCGTTGGCCGAATACACGTGCTTGTCAACTAGGCGCCATTAACGTGAACGCCAGTCAACTCAATTTAGGTCAAGATTGGTGACCAAAAAAAATTCCTTTACAGCTTAACGAGTGGCAAAAGGAATACATCATGCAAACGACAAGAAACAAGAAACGATCTATAAAAAAATCTAAAAAAATGACCCAAAAGAGTAGTTCAATCACAAAAAGGTACAAAAATTGTGAGATTCGTTCAGAATTCTAGATATTTGGCATTTTTACGATTTTCACGAGCAATTATTTACAAAAACGAAAATTCAAAATTAAAACAGTTTGCATACTGTCAATGACATGATTGCATATTTTATACAAACTAGCCAGATATACTTCAAAGATTGAGATAAATGAGAAGTTTGATCACAAAGATGGAAAAAAATGAGTTTTCCTTCCCGCTCCGTCCGCTCAGTTATCGGCAGCGCAGAGCGGTCGACAGTTGTCATGAAAATATGCATCTTTTCGTTGAAAATCCCTCAAAAGTTCCTTCTCTCAAAATAGTATCTGTCTCGATCAAATAATCTGATGTCAACTGCTGCAGAAGAACGTTTATAAATCTGGTAAAATCTGGAATGAATTCGTGACGAAAACTAGGCGATGCAAAGAAGTTTAAAACAATGGTGGTATATAATGTCTCGCAGAATCTCGCCAGGCTCACGCGCGTGGAAGCGAGACATACATTCAGCGTGAGCTCGCGGCGGCGCCTTTGATGTCGGGGTATGATTCATATCCCTTTAATATTCGTCCCAGCGTTAATGTATATCAGAAATAGCAAAGTGCCTAACACGGAACCCTGTGGGACTCCTGCATTTACTTTTTGTGTATTGAAGGTTGAATTTCTCACAACAACATTTGATGATCGATCTTCAAGATAGCTTTTCGTCCAATTCAACAATGCACCTGCAATTCCATACTGTTTCAACTTAAACAGTAACCCCTTGTGCCATACCGTGTCGAAGGCTTTGGATATATCACAAAAAACATGCATGAATTTGTGCCTTCATCTAGGGCTTTACAAATACTGTCATAGAGTTCAATAAGCTGGTAAACGGTTGTATGTCCAGGGAGAAAATCCATACCAACTGATAATTACTATATTGCTATAGTATCATAATACTTATATTGTATGCCATATTTGAACCATTTTACGAGTCGTGCAATAAACAAATTGTATCGTATTGTTTCGATTTGCCCTCCCCTGCTAAGTACATTATTCTTATTCTTCTAAAGGTTTATATTACTCGAGTCTGTTTTCGAGGACTAAACTCTCAATGCAGTTGTTTCCTTCCCACCCGAGTTACCATTAATGACACATATTAGATCCGCGGTACAGTATGCTTGTATTGTGGTAAATCCACGGTACGGTATTCATGTACCATTGTACATGCGCTGTACATCGTGGTATATCCACAGTACAGTATGCTTGTACTATGACGAATCCACGGTACCGTATTCATGTATCATTGTACATGCGCTGTACATCGTGGTATATCCACAGTACAGTATGCTTGCATTGTGGTAAATCCACGGGACGGTATTCATGTATCATTGTATCCACTCTACATTATGGTATATCCACAGTACAGTATGCTTGTATTATGACGAATCCACGGTACGGTATTCATGTACCATTGTATCCACTGTACATCATGGTATATCCACAGTACAGTATGCTTGTACTATGGTAAATCCACGATACGGTATTCATGTACCATTGTATCCACTGTACATCGTGGTATATCCACAGTACAGTATGCTTGTACTATGACGAATCCACGATACGGTATTCATAAAAAGTGTATATGCGCTGTACATCGTGTTATATCCAGCAGTGACAGTATGCTTGTAGTAGACGAATCCACGATACGGTATTCATGTATCATTGTATCCACTGTACATCATGGTATATCCACAGTACAGTATGCTTGTACTATGGTAAATCCACGATACGGTATTCATGTATCATTGTATCCACTGTACATCATGGTATATCCACAGTACAGTATGCTTGTACTATGGTAAATCCACGATACGGTATTCATGTATCATTGTATCCACTGTACATCATGGTATATCCACAGTACAGTATGCTTGTACTATGGTAAATCCACGATACGGTATTCATGTATCATTGTATCCACTGTACATCATGGTATATCCACAGTACAGTATGCTTGTACTATGGTAAATCCACGATACGGTATTCATGTATCATTGTATCCACTGTACATCATGGTATATCCACAGTACAGTATGCTTGTACTATGGTAAATCCACGATACGGTATTCATGTATCATTGTATCCACTGTACATCATGGTATATCCACAGTACAGTATGCTTGTACTATGGTAAATCCACGATACGGTATTCATGTATCATTGTATCCACTGTACATCATGGTATATCCACAGTACAGTATGCTTGTACTATGGTAAATCCACGATACGGTATTCATGTATCATTGTATCCACTGTACATCATGGTATATCCACGATACAGTATGCTTGTACCATGGTAAATCCACGATACGGTATTCATGTATCATTGTACATGCACTTTATTACATCGTAGTGCAACGGTTAACCGTTTGTGTAGAGAACGATTCGACTTTGGAGGGTGACCCAGAATGGAATGCGGGGAAGGACCTTGTACATGTATCGTTAACGAAATGCAGGCCAGTGTACGGAAATGGATTCCCCTATTTCCCGCTTACCAGACCAAGATAGGAGTTGACAATTACGTGAAATATTCTCTACAGGATCTAGATTGGGATGCCGTTCCAGTTTATGGACTATGAACTGTAATTTCGCTGTGAGAGACGATCTTTCATGACGGCGAAACGTCTCCGTTCGTGGGGAACTTTCTGTGGGGACTTTTCGGGTGCGGAGATTGCATGCAGTATAAAAGCAGGTGCAGACATTTCGAGCGGGAGAGTATCGGAAAAGCACATCTTGAGAGAACACGCAAGGTACAGTCTGTACTGTGTGATTTTGACCGGGTCGCTAATGTAGTTGGTTTGGCCTGGGAGTCCAAAAGATTGTAGATCCTGTAGCTAGTGCAACTTCTATAAAACACGTCAATCCAATGAGAATTTGCCGGCTTGCATTTTCAGTGTGGAACCGTGTTTTTGTGTTGTACTAGAAGTATAGGGAACACGACAGAGTGGGAAGACCGACTGGCGTGTTTATTATAGTCTGGGGGTATTCTATAATACTGTAACATGACATGCATTGCCGCGTAGCACATTACGGTAATCATGATCAGACATCAGTATAGAATAAGGATATAGGTCAATACCAGTAGATTGTATGATATCGGCACTGTTTTGCCGAACAGCACTGGGACGTGGTCAGTATAATATAGGTGTCGGTGTCATCGGTCGTGAAGCGGTATTTGACGTTAATAAGGGATTCCCTCCACCCTCAGATTATATGCAAATGTACTATAAATACAGAGATAATAGAGCCAATCTCTCCTACCGTTATTCAACGACATATCGTGCAGCCCGTGAGATCGGCGACCGCGTCGCAGAAGGTCGCAGGCGCGCAAACGGTCGCATAGACGCTGTACGGGTGCGAAAGAGACCACAAAGTTTACAGACCGTACTGGAAGACGGGGCACAGCAGAGGCGGATTTCTTCTCCCGAGATACGTCGATAAACCGTGAAATCTGAGAGAATTGCGACCGGGTCGCAGACGGATTGTAACCGGGTCGCAGAGGCTTGCGACCGGGTCGCAGAGGGTCGCAGAGAGTCGCCATCAGCGGTTTACAGACAGTAATGATGCTACACCGGTACCAGATGGAATGATAACACAATATATACCCAAATAGATGTCGTGACGGCTACGGAGGACGAGCTGTATGTGTTTCTTACCTGGAGGGTCGTCGTGAAGTTGTGTAGCCACGGGTCGTGCCTATAGACGGGTCGCAGCAGCCGTGAGGGTTGAGACGCCGTGCTGTACCTACCTATGCAGCAAACTGGTGAGCTGGCAAGAGTTAGAGTTAGAGTCAGGCTCCGACGACTGAGGGTGAAGAAGACGACGGGCTGGCACATCCGTGGAGAGGCCCCAACGACTGGGTGTCGTATACTGGAAGAGCGTTACAGCCGTGACGTTCCAACGACGGAAGAAGACGACTTGCGACCGGGTCGCAGAAGGTCGCAGACGTGCTGCGACCGGGTCGTAGAAGGTCGCAGAGGCTTGCGACCGGGTCGCAAATACAGTTATCGTGTGGGGAAATGGCTAGCAACCAGGCCGCCCTTGATTACGTGTGACGAGAGAGGTGAAGAGCCAGCAGCCAGGCCGCCCTTATACGCAGAAGAGAAGGGCCAGCAACCAGGCCGCCCTCATCGCTTACCCATACATATTTATCGCATAACTGTAACTGTAGAATTATATGCACACACTCTCTTATATTATTTGTATATAACATCAACTTTATTTGCATACACTCTCCTAGTGTCTGTACATATATGTAAATATTATTATACTGCATAACGTTACATCTCCTTGAACATTCTGTCTAAGCCACGCGGTTCTACGCTATTGTCTGTAATCGCGTATACTATTTATGCAGAATATACCATAATAGACCTTTACATCAGTGTCAGTCATCCTTGCAGGGTGTGATCATCTCTTCGATCCCCGAATCTCTACTAGGGAAGAGGTTAACTACGGTGACGGCCAGAATGCCAGTGGGCAATCCCGGTTATTGATTCGTTTTTGCGTTAACACCCCGACTGGCCCTGCTCGTACACGTTACAGTGGTAAATCCACGGTACAGTATGCTAGTGCTGTGGTAAATCCACGGTATACATGTACTTGTAACCATTGTACATCCACTGTACATTTAAGGATTGACTTTCGCAGTTTGCAGGTTCATCGGGGTATAAACTGTCAAATGATGTGGTTCAAACTGTGTAAACTTGCGAGCTTGCGAGCACAGTTTACACGTAGTTTGAACCACATCATTTGACAGTTTATACCCCGATGAACCTGCAAAATGCGAAAGTCAATCCTTATAATTCTTCACTCTCATTTATCAGTTGAGCAATGCATACTTTTTATTGTAAGGAAGACGTTTACAGATACCTTTAGAGATGAATTTGACCCAGTCACCTGTGAAACAGCTGACATGCAAGTGCCCTCTTCACTGAGTTCTGAATATATATCCCTGCGCTTCTTCAGTATAACAAGCCGAATACAGATTTTTTTCTTTTTTTAATGAAAAGATTTATTCCTCGTGAATATATCATTTGATGAATATGTCATTATTCGGTTTATTCAGAATTGTTCAAACATGAAAATTAAAAATAAATTGAACTAGAACTATTTTCTATCGCGGACTGCAACAGTGAGTGCGGCGCACGTGACATTGCTCTTTTTGTACAAGCCAATGCTATAAACGAAGAAGGATATATATGCTTCAACAGTTGGAATAAATTCATAGTTTAGGGACAAAAGAATTTACCGAATTAGCCATCATCTGGACAAAGATGAATCTGAATGAATAAACTTTGGATAATTGAAGACGACTGGATATAATAATCAACGAATGAATCGGGTGAGGCTGTCAAACGTCAGCGCGAATGTTTGTACCGTACCGCTCTCTTTTAACTGGGTCAACGCACCTGCACTCCGTTACTCCTGTCCATTTCATTTCCCCACTCACCAAGCGTTCGGTTGTAAATAAATTGTGTAACTGTTCATTCTTTATTTGCGAGGTGTTAACAAAATTACGACGTTAGTGTGATGAATTCCCTCCTGAATTCTATAGGCCAAAACCAGTCGGTACGAGAACCCTCGTCGTCTGCTACAAAAGTAGTTCGTCAAGAAACGTGTAAACTTCAAAATGCGAAGTTTATCGAGTTGCAAACTTTTCAATTTCACATCACGTGATGCTATTTTGGCCAATGGGAGAAGAGATATGGTCACCGATTTCAGAGTGTAGAATTATCATGATATATCTACGGTAGTTTGTACATCTACGTTAAGGTATGCTTGAGCCATGGTATATGTGACACTGTGTGGTCGTACCATGGTATATCCACGGTACATTCATGACAGTCTGCTTGTACTATGGTACATTCACTGTACGCCATAGTACACCCACGGTAAGGTACGCTTGTACTATGGTACATTCACTGTACGCCATAGTACACCCACGGTAAGGTATGTTTGTACTATGGTACATTCACTGTACGCCATAGTACACCCACGGTAAGGTATGCTTGTACTATGGTACATTCATTGTACGCCATAGTACACCCACGGTAAGGTATGTTTGTACTATGGTACATTCACTGTACGCCATAGTACACCCACGGTAAGGTATGCTTGTACTATGGTACATTCACTGTACGCCATAGTACACCCACGGTAAGGTATGCTTGTACTATGGTACATTCATTGTACGCCACAGTACAACCACGGTAAGGTATGTTTGTACTATGGTACATTCACTGTACGCCATAGTACACCCACGGTAAGGTATGCTTGTACTATGGTACATTCACTGTACGCCATAGTACACCCACGGTAAGGTATGCTTGTACTATGGCACATATATGATACAATGTGGTTGTACCACTGTACATTCACAGTAGAGTGCACGTGTTCCATGTTACAATCACGGTACAGTATGCTTGTGCCATGGTACATCAACGGCATGGTAGTCTTGTACCATATGGCAAAGTGCGGTTGTACCATTGTACACCAAACATAATACCATGGGAAATTCGCGTTTCGGGAATGATTAAAACCGACCCGAATAATTGTTAATTAATACTGAAGGGCTCAAAGCTTTCGTAAGACTCTAATTAGCCAGGTGACTGTTCAGGTTGACATTTTTATTCCAATCTTACAAAATTTCCACTTAGCCTGGTATGTGAATGGGCCAGACCATCTAAATACAACTGGGAATTATTGTTTGCCAGATAAATTGCTAAGCAGATCAAAGTGGCAGTATTAATAACATTATGCTAACCAGCGAAGTACTAACACTCTCGCAGGGCTTAGTCTCGTACATTTCAGGTTGAACAGATCATCCCAAGGCTGGTTAAAATTAATTTCCTGTTTAGCATGATGTTAAAAATGATGTTAAAAATAAAATCCCAACACATTGCCTCGTTTTGGGGGATTTTGTTATTCTATCAAGGGATGATTTCCTGTCATCACTATATTTGTGGGAACTCACAACCAGCAATAATATATCTTGAAAACGGGAACCCAGTTACTCTTATTCAAACATAAATGGGCCAATTCCCATGGCATCCGGCTATCTCCCACGTGGTATTTTTAGTGTGACAGTTTGGCGGCGGAAAATGACACTTGGACTAAATAACATGATATAGCCTACGAACACCCTCCACGTAAATTTTTGTTAAACTCTTATTATTAAATTTGTTAATTAGGGTATGTTGTGATTCCATAATGAGGCTGAGCGATCCATGTCGATGATCATGATTTTGCAGAGTCGATAGGCCTACACCTCGAGGGATGACGGTAAATTTTGGGTGGCCCTGAAAAGGACCGTTGCGAGAGCGACATGTGTTTATAGCGGGATTGAGACCGTTTCCGAGAACTGTTATGATACCATGCGGTATTATCACTCAGTGATAGATGGTTTTGAATTTCGAATAATATTTGACCAAATATATATCAATTTGTGTATTTTCAATTCTGGTTTATAACTGTGCAAGTTTTAAATGCACACCCAAAGCCGGGGACTGACGGGAGTAGCATAGTCTACCATTTTAAAGCTTCATTGACCTCATTAATTGTTCCCCGGGTAAAATTTGAGGCGGAACTTGATCACGTGGCGATCATGTGATCGTTGGGGCGGAAAACTACATTAAACACAGAAGAGTTCCAATCTAGGGGGGAGGTAACTCCGGGTCACTATAATTCCGGCAAAGGGCCCCTGGGCATGTATTCTTCCGCGGTGATGCGGTCTGGTGGTGAGTCTAATCCCCAGACTTCAAATACGCTGCATGGTCCGATTGAGTCTAGTGAGGTATCAAAGTGAAGCATTCGTGAAGGGGCATCCAGTCATGGATGGGTGTATGTAAAATTAGGATTTTTTCCCGGAACTATAAAAAGCGGAACACGGACTTTACCCCTAAAATATTGGAAAACACTTACCAACCCTAGCCAAAAGGGCTAATATCGGTCCCTGGGCTTATTGGGACCTGCCTATCAAGTCAATGGGGTGGGTGCATGTAAATTAGGATTTTTTCCCGAAAATATAAAAAGCGGAACACGGACTTTACCCCTAAATTAGGGGAAAACCCCTATCAACCCTAGCCAAAAGGGCTAATATCGGTCCCCGGGCTTATCGGGGCCTGCCTATCAAGTCAATGGGGTGGGTGCATGTAAAATTAGAATTTTTTCCGAAACTATAAAAAGCGGAACACGGGCTTTACCCCTAAAATAGGGGGAAACCCGTATCACCTCTAGCCAAAAGGGCTAATATCGGTCCCCGGGCTTATCGGGGTCTGCCTATCAAGTCAATGGAGTGGGTGCATGTAAGATTAGGATTTTTTTCCGAAAATATAAAAAGCGGAAGTTGGACTTGCACAATATACAATATAAGGCAAAAATCACCGAGGTCTGTATATAGGCTCATACTGGCTATATGGGGGGAGGGGTGGTCACATTTTTTTGTGGGCTTTACTATGGGTTGTGGGGTCTCGTTTTTCTCGTCTCGCCGAGAAAAAGACAATGGGAGGGGTCCCGGAGCGAATCGGTGAAATTTTTGGGAAAAATCACCGAGGTCTGTATATAGGCTCATACTGGCTATATGGGGGGAGGGGTGGTCAATTTTTTGTGGCCTTTACTATGGCTTGTGGGGTCTCGTTTTTCTCGTCTCGCCAAGAAAATGACAATGGGAAGGGTCCCGGAGCGAATCGGTGAAATTTTGGGAAAAAGTCAC